>WYDF02082753.1:0-11102 GCA_009867245.2 Adranes taylori | reverse complement strand
TGTACATATTTTTCAACGTACCGTTAGGAGACTGCCTTTCTCAATCTAACAAGTCTACTATATATAATACAAATTGCAATCATTATCATTATCTGTATAATTTTTACCTAGGGCTGGGCTGTTCTTCATCATTTGTTTCTTTGTAAATCAATTGAATTGTTTCATTGTTCTCATGAATTTTTTCATTGTACTCATAAACATTCCAACCATAATTATGCTGAATGTTTTAAAATTGTCCTTCCAAACAACCCAATTTTTGATTTTCTACGAATAAAGATTATACAGGAACGACAAAATAAAAAAAATCTTGCCCAAGTGCTAAACCTACCAAACAGTGATCAGCTGTTTAGTGCAAACATTCCCGAACTACCAGTTGATGAGTTCTACCGCTCTGTTTCAACTTCTACTAAAGAGCTAGAAACTACTAAGTAACTTAGTGAATTTTTGCTTTGCAAAGTCACTCCAATTTGCACTTCATGATAAAAAAAAGTAGTCAGTTTATGGGGTTTAGAGACTTCCGATGCACTTAATGAGTTTTTGCACTGGTACAGATGATCAAACCGAACACGTAGCTAGTTTTAACAATAAATTGGAAGAAATGACTTTTGCAATAAAGCAACGATATAATTAATATATTAAAATTTTATTTTTATGAAGAAAATTTGAATTTATTCTTGTTTAGGTGTGAGAGAAGTTCATCCTCTATCATCTTTCTTATCCATTTTATTAACATCCTGGGGTCATTTAATACCGTTGGTTTGTACGAAAGGTTTAGACCAATTATTGTTACTACAACAACATCAAAAATATGAAGCCGTTCTCTTCGCATTAAATCTAATCGTGCCTTTATTTGTTGATAGTCAAGAATCGATTATTAATTTGGAGAAATTTCAGAATATTTTATTGGGTAAGTTAGTTTTATTTATTTCTTCTTTTGTTTATTGTAGAAAGAAAATTCACTAATTTATGTTTATCACTTCAATGTTTGAGTGATACTATTTATGAGATCTGTTTATACTCAAAACATTTTTATACCAGATTTATAATTCCGGTGACGGTGACGGTGACGAAAATTTAAAGAACTTAGTTTGATTTTAAAATATTTAATTAATTTAAACACTTAATTACAATACACTTGTAATATCAATGTAATAAACACAAGGTTTAGTTTATTAATTCAAGAAATGAATAAATGAATTTAATACCTTGATTTATTAATATAACGGAACCAAACGCCAAGTCTAAGCGAAAGTTACGCGATTAAAAATAATTGAAACAGAATTTAAACCAGATGGATCTGCAGCACATCAACTTCTACACCGTTCAACCGATCGCCATGAAAATCGAGATACATAGATATTTGAGTACGAAGAATATTTTTATGCTACCCAATTTGTTACAACTCGCTTCAGGAGACACCGGGATTGCGTCATGTCGCAGGCCGCGGCAATTAGACCATATAGCTGCTCGCGGCAATTAGGCCATGTCGCTGGCCGTTGCAATGCGGAAAGCGGGGCAGCGGCAATTAGGCCATGTCGCTCGCCGCAGCAATGCGGCCAGCGGAGTTGTCCGCGCCATAGACAAATATAGGGACTAGGTGGGGAGCAAAAACAATGTTTTCCGGGTCCGCTAGTATTACATACAGCAAACGGAATACATATTAAACCTAGAACAAGCGACATCGTTCTCTCTCTGCAGCATGTAATATACGGTATGGTATGGCTGCGTAAGGACGCGACGGATCTCGCCTAAATAAAAATGTTTATTTAATAATAAAATAATTTTTTTATGTATGTTTTGTCTACGTGCGATTTTGCACGCGTCATCAATGCAACTGTAGTTTCTGACTAATAATTAAATAAATAGTTTTTGGAATGAGACAATTAAAATGTAAGGTTGTATTTCAACTGGTGTGTTGGTGTTCTATTTTTGGAATCAAACGATCGTTCAATACTTGGGCGATTCAGTATGTTTAAAAACAACGTACGCTTAAAGTTTGGAAGTAATTTACCTCGAAGAATAATTGCGTTTCTTAAATATCTCGGTTTCTGTAAAAGATTGAAAGGTCGAAGGAGGAGTATATACCACTGACAGATTTTCATTATGAAAATTCGATCTCTTGAATGTACAATTAAAACTATTTTGAACAACAAATTTTTAGTTTCATATTTTTCTCAATTTTAAATCAAACAACAATGCTCCTACTCCAAAACAAATGGTTTATTGAAAAAAACCACCCATTAAGAGGTTACCATGCTTCCAGAATAGGAAAAAAAAGAAAATATTGAAGACATAATTTTCTTCTCAAAAACGAAATTTAAATTTTAAACCACTTCAATATGAATTCTAATTAAAGTAAAAATATTTCCAAAAATTAACGGATATAAATCTTCCAACCACCACCAACACTGATTCACATGTTTATTTAACTTGACATTTTTAAAAGTAATAACTAACTTAACGTTTGAACAAAGTCATGTCTCCTCATGTTTTCAACGAAGCCAATGTAATAGAGCATGTTACCATGCAAGATAAAAGTCTCTTTAAAATGACGTAATTATTCATTGTAAATGAATTAAATCGATTAAATAGATATGATTTGCGAACCCTGTACTAATAATGAACTAAAATGCATTTATTATTTGTAAAGTGTAAAACCTACGAAGCTGTCGCGTCCTTACGCAGCCATACCATACCGTATATTACAGAGAGAGAACGATGTCGCTTGTTCTAGGTTTAATATGTATTCCGTTTGCTGTATATAATACTAGCGGACCCGGAAACCATTGTTTTGCTCCCCACCTACTCCCCATATTTGTCTATGGCGCGAACAGCTCCGCTGTCCACATTGCTGCGACGGGCGACATGATCTAATTACCGCAGCCAAAGGCATGGCCTAATTGCCGCTGCCCTACTTTCCGCATTGCCACGGCCAGCGACATGGCCTAATTGCCGCGAGCAGCTATATGGTCTAATTGCCGCGGCCTACGACATGGCGCAATCCCGGTGTCTCCTGAAGCGAGTTGTAACAAATTGGGTAGCATAAAAATATTCTTCGTACTCAAATATCTATGTATCTCGATTTTCATGGCGATCGGTTGAACGGTGTAGAAGTTGATGTGCTGCAGATCCATCTGGTGGCGCGTTACAACAAAGTGGATTGCATAAAAATCTCCTCACTGAAAAAATACATGCATGTGCCAACTTTTATAATGATCGGTCAAACGTTGTCGAAGTTGGCTCTCGCCGTCCACTGTTACCTATATGTACGCTATAATATACCGCGTCACTGCTTGTCACTGGTACTGCATAAGGCTGCTACGTTCTATTGTAAAGCGTTGGTATGCCGCCTAGAAAGAGAAATTGTATGTTCCACGTAGAGTTAAATTAATACCGTGATTTGTATAAGATTGTATGAGTTAAACCGTGTCGGGAAATAAATTGCCGTGTGATTGCTATGCATAGACCTGGATAACAGAGTAAAAATTGAGCGAAGTCTGTCGTCTATAGATAGGGAGATTTTTGGCATAATTAATTTAGGTCCTGTACTTGCGAACTTGAAGAAAGACCACCAGCAGCAACAGCCAAACCGAGACAATGGACAAACCGACAGTCGCCGAGATAATGACATATTTGCTGCCCACAAGAACAAGAATTTCTGGACAACTCACAAGACTCGAAGCTTCTCATATCCTCAGCAGTCAACTGAGAACAGGTGGGACAATTAGAACAGTTCCAACGTGCGGTCTAACGTTAAACTGACCTGGCGCCCAAGAGTACATATTTCTGAAGGCTGCTATATTCTGTAATAATTAAGATATTTGTTTGCGCCATCTGTGACAGTTGCTAGATGTCTCCGTTAGCAGTGTCGCGAGCGAGAGTCTGTCACACCAATTCGAATGATCATTGTAATTCTAATTGGCTTGTTTGGAAACATGAGGACATTTAGAAGAAAGAAAAGATTAGAAAATTGATAAATGATAGAAATTGATTTTTAATGTTTTTGGAGTTCAAACTTTAAGTTAGTTATTAATTTTAAAAATGTCAAGTTAAATAAACAGGTGAATCAGTGTTGGTGGTGGTTGGAGAATTTATATCTGTTAATTTTTGCAGACATTTTTAGTTTAATTAGGATTCACATTTGTTTTGGAGTAGGAGCACTGTTGTTTGATTTAATTCAAATACTCCTGTACTTTGAACCATTAATTTTATTTTTCGCTGTTTATCCTTATGTAGTTTTATTGCTCTGTGGAATTTCCTTTAAAACGATGTCAACATGAGGTATTCAGCTTTTATAGTTCCAAAGATATAGCCTACAATATCTTAGAGATTCTACTAAATTAATCGTAGTCATTCATACTCCTACAATCAGCTAAATTCCCCAGAATTTCACCGGAACCCCCATAATCACCTAGACTTGAGAATAGTAGAAACCAGAAATGTTATAGTACCAAGTATTATAATACTTGATTGCGGCTTAATTAGTTATATATTGCGGGTTAATTAGTGCTACTCTCAGTCCCGAGTCCAAATTGTAATTTTGTGAGGTTATGGACATGTTCACGAATTTGTTTTATATTGTCACGTTGTTTTTTCGTAACTCGATAGTTGACAGGTTCCTCTTAATATAATTAATTCCGTATTTACAAAACTAAACCCGCCCAACTATCTTCCGGGATTTATTAAGGATATAACTATTTATTTACTTACTGATAATAATTTTTGAAACACTTTATTTAATTAAGACTGACTGACAATAATAAAAGATTTGATTTTAACTTTAAATCAATATTTTTCCAAGAAAAATGTAAATTAACATGAAAATTTATATGCAATACATTAGTTAAAAGTTATTAGTTAGTGGATAATTAGTGACAAGAATATTTTTATATTAATGCATTATAAAATTATTGACAAGATTAAAAGCGCGTGAAAATCGGAAACTATTCAATCAGTAAGAAAAATATAAACACTTACATATGTGTTACTGTCATTATAATCCAAGAGTACGTTTTAGATTATAGCATCAAATTTATTTTAAACAAAATAAAAACTACGTCTGATGGACTATAATTATTGTAGAACATAAAATACCGTTAAATGAAACTCAATTTGTATATATATATATAATATTGATGCTCTTTCAAATCGGGCTGATTTGTCAAACCGGGCCATTATATATATGTGCTAAGTAAATATATAGGTGAATAGGAGTGCAATACAAGAACAACAGATTTCGTAGAAGGCAACCATAATTTTTTTGCATATGATAACTTTGCTTGTATATGAGCTGGATTTTATTGTTTTTAATATTTATAATACGTAAAATGCTTCTAATCTCGTTCGTTATTTTGGACTGACATATTTTTTTTCGGCTCTAATTATAATGCAAAATTATTTACGCCGTCTTCTTCTCAGTTGAAAAAATTATAAACGTAAAAATTGGTGAGCTGTATGCAACAATTTTATATACGTTCTTCAGAGTAATCGATGATGAGGTAACGGTTCGGAACTGGCGGTGTACAGACGTCGGAGGGAACGGGAGGACGTTGACGAGTGAAGTGAACGAATGGATACGGTCTACGAGTGCTGGTTACGAAAAGCGAATTGGTTGTCTGGTGGCATCGATTTGTTAATGACGGTGCTGCGAGATTGACTCATTGGTGAGCTTGATTCGTTGGCGATTGGTTTGTCGGTGAGGTGAGGATCCATTGGCGATGTCGATCTAAATCACGAGGCAGTTGGCCATGAGTTCTCCATTGACTTCTTTGTCGTTGATCTTCTCTCTGTTTGCTCGAAGAAACGGTTAATGGCTGAGGGTAGTTAGAAAATATATAAATATGATAATAGACATGAAATAACATAAATATTAAGAGGGTTGAAAGATTCGGCTGAAAATAGCTAGTTGAATTTATCTATATACTTGTTGTTTATGGAGATTTTTTTTTACGATATATTGACTAGGTAGAATTTAACTTATAAATAGCATAATAAATTCGTTGTGGCGCTTGTGAGAACAAACCATTCTTTACACTGCGACAATGGTCGCCATCAGAAGTCAGGTTTGAACATCAAAACAGAATTATACTGTTCGAAACGTGCGACTATGCTCACTCGAAGACAATCAGCAAAGCTCTAAATGCGTCTGTCTGAAACTGGCCTAGGCATGACTTTTTATATGAAATTATAGATTTTTGTCGTCGGGCTTCGTAGTGTTGGTTGCAGATGGCGGTGACTAGACTGGCCTTAATCGAAATTACTGCTAAAATCGTTAGGAAGGGAAAATTTTCCTAGAATCAGAGACATACGTTTAACCGTTCCGAATTTTAAAGAACATCCCTCCCAAGATTTTATGACTCTATGCTTCTAGAATAGGCAGCTCTCCAATTAAACTTAGCATGCTAACGAACAACGAGTTGCAACCCCCTTCTACTGCGGATTTTCCACCAATCACTAGGAGTGACGCCAGCTTTTACATAGAAAATATTCCAGATGGTGTATGTTCTCACGAACGATAGAAAAATCTGCTTAGCCTAAGGTAACGGCTACAAAGTTCATTAAACTCATTAAAAGTGTTGTCTGTCGAAAGTACGATGGCATTGAACTCTCATCCAGACGAGATAAGTTCAATAAAGCCGTTAAGAATTGATTGTTCCAAAATCCAAGTTTGCAACAATTTCTTTCTAGGTGCGGCATGAACGCAAGTTCAACAACCCTACTAAGAGCTGTTTAGTCGAAATCTAACATCGTCAAAGGCAAAACTCTATTGAAAAAGTTGGGCGCGAAGGACGATATGCCATAAAAAAGAACAAAAAAATCGCTTCCTCTTAATGTGGACCTTGTTTTGCTCCTACTCTGCACTCGATACAACTCACAAAAAATCTGAAAAACATTGCTTAAAACAGCAAAAAGGAAAGACATTCAAACGCGCGCGATATTTATTCTCCATCTCGTTACTCTGCTGACTGTCCACCACACGTGAATGCTAAACGTTGTTGTGGGATTTTGCGGCAGTTGACTCTAACTCTCTCTCTCCTTTGAGCTGCAACGCATTGCGACGCTGTGTATCTTTGCGAACTGCTTTGACTCCCACTCCCCCTCCTATGCAAGGGTGTATGGACGTCGCTTGGCTCGTAGCTGTAGTCGACATCTGTTTCTATACGTAGAGTGCAATAACTGAATGCTAAAAAAAACATATGTGATTATACATAGTAAATCTTTCCGTCGTTTAAATTATTTTGAATTAATTACCGATTCACTATTTATTTTATTAACGATTAATTTATTTAATTTGTTTACAGTGAATTAGAAATACGTTATATGTCGATATCTCTTTTTAGAATTATTTATCCGATGATTATTACAAATGACTTCGTCCGATTATGAATTTATAAATAGAAATTAAAATGAATAACCAACATAATATTAAACGAAAAATCTATTTGTTTTCTGTAACTGGCAGTCCATGACCAATAAGAAGGACAAATATTTAATTAGTAACACAAAAATGTTACGCAGTTAGTACGTAGAGTTTCTTCTGCTTAACCATCTCGGACTTGCTTAACCCTCTTGGACTTGCACTATTCCCCGCTTCTATGGAACTCGTTTTGTTCACTAACTGTATGCTTGGAGATGTATTATTCGCATCAATCTAAATAAATGAAATGTTTGATTTAAAATAGACTGCAACACTGAAGTAAATGTTCTCTTGCTGTTTCTAACATTATAATTTACACATGCTAAACTGAACTCAATTTAATATTTTACTTATACGAGTAACTTCGTTATAATATATAGTAATTAAACATTTTATTCTATTGGAAACTTTTTAGGTGTTCTAAATGCGGATAGGACATATATAAATATGGCAAAAAGTTTAGTGATTCAAACCAGTACGATTCTAGAACAATTTGGAAATATGATTGAATCTCAAATTGCAAACTATCAATGGTATAATCAACAAAGTCCGAAATATATCGTACGACTGTGGATCAATTCATTAATATCTGTGCCAAATTGGAATAAGGATTATGGTATTATGTATTTATTGGATGTGATAATTAGGGCTTCATTTTTCTATTCGGATGCGATGGAGGACATAAATAATATTTTAAGGGATCTTATACAGGTATTTATAGTTTTTTGTGTGCAGTTATGTCATCTAGTGTCCATCCATTTAACTATAACGGTATTGAAGAAAAATGATTAATTAAAAATTATCTCATAGTGTTCAACACCTCAAGGCCAAAGCAACTCCATCGGTAGTTTATTCAAGTGGATGACAGCGCAATCATCAAACGCTTCACAAAATGTTTTATTGATTAATACGTCATTATCATCGTGTCCATGGTTGGCGTATGTTTTAATTAATTTAGAATTCGAGGAGAAAGAGAAGAATACTGGATTATGGGTTGAGATTCTCTGCCAATTGAAATGTCAGAAGGGGAAAATCAATGTTGATGCAGCTATTAAAGTAAGTTGAGGGTGCTTTCGTAACTAGTAAAATAGTTTATATACAAAAGCAATCTGTTTATGTTTATTTTAGAATTCATTTTTATTAATACAAACGGAACACTCTATTATAAAAGAATACAATTACAGTAAAAAATAAATATATAACATTATGTGTGGATACTTAAATGTGAATGAAATACAACAAAACAAAGAGAAAAGATACTAAATAATGAAAAGAACTACCTCTATCGTTTCATATGAGCTTGGAGCTTGAAGACTATGAATGAGTTATCCACATCGAGTCCAAATTGATTAATGAGGTTTAGTGTGCGATTAATCGGTTGTTGTTTCCCATAGTTTGTGGGATGACTCAATGAAGAATTCATTAATGGATCTCAATGATCTTTGAGGAACCGTTCTCTTGACCCTAAGCAAGTCTTCGCAGCAGGTATTATTGGATAATATTCTGTATATAAAATAACCATTTGATGTCCTTCTACGTATGTCCAGTATGTCAAGATTTAAATGATTCAGGATAAGGTTGTAGTTCCCGTAGGTATGTGCAATGCCTAACCAAAATTCACAGTATCTCAGCAACTTATTTTGAATTCTTTCTATTTGGTTTATGTATATAGCATACAAAGGAAACCAAATTTCACTGGCGTACTCTAACTGAGATCTAACAATTACAACAAAACTGGTTATGACAGAACTAATGTCAAGTCTACGAGAGATTATTATCAAAAATCGTATTAACTTCTTAGCAACCAGTTGCCACTAAACGAATAAGTAGAATCATCTAAAAAATATTCTATCAGCAGACAATGCTAGGAACTACGCAGAGAGGGCAAAAAGTGGAGCAATTACAACAGCTAACTTAAGAGTCCAAACGATCCTATCGTCATATATATCAACAATTATTCCTCAGCCGAAAAGGAAAACTATCAATGAAGTAACTGCTGGGCAAATAAAGCATATCCAGTGTGAGTCATTCTCAGAAACCAGTAATACCGCTTCAAGTAGAGATAAGAATGGACAAACAAATTAAGGTGATCAGTGGACCACAATATCGCGTCGGTACAGCTAGGCAGGATCAGGACTCCATCTTCATGGGAATAAACAACAAATGCTGGCTATGTATATCCCGTGTCAGCAGAAGCACTGAGACCGAGCATATTAGGAAGTATATAGCGGAAACATTGAGTACAATATACCCGGTATTAGTGGAAGAAATACCAATTCGAAATCTGGTGACGCTCGTTCTTCATAATATCAATCAACCTCCTTAAAACAAATCTTCTGCCCTATGGATCGGTATAGTTTGGTTGCGCGTGATACTCTAAGGAACATCGGTCTGAAATCCTGATTTTAACCTGTTTAGTTGGTAGATGTTTTCGATGAATCCTATCATTTGTTTACCACAATGAGGTCCAGATATTTTATTCAATTGTTTTCATAAGCATTTTTGCCGAATCTTTTATAAGTAGGTTGACTAATATACAGTGAATAATTAAATATTTCATTAAACTAATACAATAAGTAAGTCCATGAACATCTAAATAGCAACCATTTCTATATTCTGTTTTAATAGTGATTTGAACTTCTCAAGTGATACTTCAAATAGATCAAGGATGTCATTTAATCTGCTCCCTATTCTTAACATTCTATTCAACGGGCTATGATATAAGAAACTGGTTCTACATTGCGATTCATTGAACATTTGAGTGTTACGAGTTGTACGGTTAGGGATTCAGAGGTCGATACGAGATAGTAAAGGTGGACAGTCAGTAATACCGCGTAATATTTTATATCGAACTATAGCATCTGCAAACCTGCGCCTATGCTCCAAAACGGGTTTATCTAGATAGCTACACATCTGATCCACAGATCGGAGACACAAATCAAGTTCATATTTGATTACCCTTAAAAAATTATTTTGGACTCTCACGAATATTTCAATGTGTTTTTTGTAATATGGGGACCATATAACATTCCCAAATTCAAGTAATAGATGAACCAGACTAAGATATAGTTGTTTGAAATTATGCGCATTAAAGTCTTGACTAAATCTTGTTATAAAGCCAAGTGTTTGAAAGCCTCTATTTTGGATCATATCAAAGTGTTTCCTAAATGACAACTTCAAATCAATCGCAATGCCAAGATCACGCATTTCATTGACTATAGCAATTTCTTCATTAAACAACCTGTAATTTGATGGAAACGCAGATGGCCTTTATAAAAGGAAATTATATTATATTTTGTTGGATTCACATATAAGGAGTTCCGAACACACCAATCGCCAAATACACCAATCGCATTTCCAGAGTATGTTGGACCATTAAAGAGTCATCAATAGAACTGAGTATGGTGGATATTTTTAAATCATCCGCAAATAAAGGAAAGATATATTTTTAAGAACACTGGGCAGGTCATTGATAAATAAATTGAAGAGTAAGGGACCACTATGCGAGCCCTGAATTATTCTAGAGGTGACTAATGTAGGTGATGATATACAATTACCTATCTTCACGTATTGATTACGGCCTTATAAGGAACTTTCCAACCATTTCAATAGATAGATAGATAGACTTTTATTTGCATGAGTGAACAATACATCGTCAAACAGTTAATATGAAATCATACAATCA
>WYDF02082742.1:0-11103 GCA_009867245.2 Adranes taylori | reverse complement strand
TATATATGTGAATAAGATGTGATAAGAAGTAATAACATATTACTTACTGCCGCAGGTGGTGTGTCCGGTTTTGGAGGTATGCACATTTGACTTTTTCCATTGCTGCTTTTTGTTTTCAATCCACCAATTCCTACCAAATCATGAAGAGGTGGCGGCGGCCATTTAACTGTATCTGAATCAATTTCTTGTGCGCATATGTTGCGTCCTGCAGTTGGTGGTAAAGATATGCCATATTCTATATAATATTTACAAAGTTGCAATACAAATATATACAAAATATAATCAACAAAGTCGAGAATTGTAATAAAATTTTAATTTTATGTCATGAAATTTAAATTATGTTTTTGATATCCCTATTAATAAGTTTGAAATTGAATTAAAACCCCATATTATATATTCAGTAAAAACTATGATGAATTTCCTTGTTAATTCAATCGATAGGTAACCGCGCATTGGATATTTTTTACAAATAAATCTCAATTCACTCGTGAATTTTTTTTATTTTGGCAAAATAAAAATCTGTTCAGGTAAATTCAATTCCGGTTCGGGATAGTCAATCAAATTTCATATTTTTCTTCATATATGAGATCGATGTACAAAATTTGAATGCTATCCAATAATTCTTGAAGGTATTTTATTTAAATCATTTAAAAACAAATTTAGCTAAACTACAGATTACGTGTATCTCTTAACAGGGCAGCACTAGGAAACATTGAAAGGTTTATGAAAGAATTTCTCCATCCCACGTGATGAAAGATCTTGAGCTGGGAAGTTTGTCCAGTATTAGAAACACATTTTTGCTTCCAGTGAAATCATACAATTTTCTGGTTTTAATTTAAATACGTTATTTGGATTTCTCGATTACTATTTTTTTGTTTCCTGCTTTGCTCTTTATACCAACACGCTTTTTTTACACTTTTGAATCATTGTTCGATTTGCACCATATTTGTGAGTACGTCAAATATGTTTTTTTAATAAATGTACTCACAATCTTCTGATCCTGTTTTTTTGTATAATATGTGCATTACATATATGTTTTCTGAAAATAGATACTGAATCAACTGTACTGTGGGGAATTTTCAACGCCCTTGCTGTAATGATTGTGTAGTCAAAATGTTTCTGATTTAATCCACATCAAAATTTTAATTATTCCACTAGTTCTTTACTCTTCTTTCCACAAAATTGTAATGTTCTTTACCTTAGGATAAAATAAATAGGGCGAAAAATAAGTGCAGTGTACATAAGATGACCTTTTAACTTTGCTTCCGTGTGAAACATTCATAATTTACATAATAATTTTTAATTTAAAAGAAGAAACTTAATTACACGCTTACCTGCTAACTTTGGATTAAGAGCTATCATCGTACGTCTCCTGGTGCGTCGCATGACCAATAGAACTGGATAATCTACTAGCAATTTCTCTAGTATTGCCCAATCGCACTTTGATTCATAAATGTTCGAAGTCTGCTGGTTAGTATTAGTTGTTTCCATAACATCCGCACTTTGTCGCATTAATTTTCGGCCAAATGTACGAGTGTATGCTTCACACAAATATGCGCATGGCAACTGGCCACCAGCTTCGTATAAGATTTGGTATAATTGAGCACCCAAAACAAATTCGGGAGTTAGAAAGATAATTGGTTCTGGTGTATTAGTAATCTGAAATTAGAAAAATGGCACTTGGTTTATTATTTGATTTGGCAATACAAGCTTTGCTGCTAATAAAAATAATAATAGATAAAATAAAATAGAATTAAAAACATCAGGATTACATATCATAGATTGATAACAATGAAAGTTACAAATATTATACGAATATTATGACCCCCATCTGAATAGTTTAATAAAATGCTGAAAACAAAAAACGTTGCAATGAACTCAACAAATCATCGGACAGGCAAAAAAGGAAAATGAATCTTATATATATAAATTCGTGGGCGTGATCGCCACCCCATCTTTCATATACTGGAAGTCCTACGTTTTGTTATATCTTGCATAAAACAACAGTTGAACCTATTAGTTTTGACTGTCACCTTTTAAGTCGTCTATTAAATTCATTTAGCACAATACTGTTTAGGGTAAATTAAACAACATTAGCCTACCCATGAAGCCGCCGGTCCCCATATTTGCTTACGTAGCGGACAGCTTAGCTCGCTTTTCCGCGGCCGACAGCCGAATCACATTTTCCCCGTATTTGCCTACGGTGCGGACAGTTGCGCTGTCCGGTTTGGCATGGCCTACGATCCCTCTTGACTCTCACTTCGGCTGATTTCTAAAAGAGCAGTCTGGCATTGGACTTATGAATTTGGCCGCTTTTGACTTCATTTTCCCCCACTACCGCTTTTGAGTCACTTTTTCGTCGTGTCCGCTTTGCGTAAAATTGAGGTCCCAGGGTCTTACCTCAAGTTTTATTTTTTCAACTTTCATAGGAACTGACATATTTAATGTAGTACAATAGCCGGTCTCAAGTAAAACGATCGCAAAGTTTGCAAAACTAAAACGCCCTGTATATATGCTAGTTTGCAATTTTAGAAAAAATGTTTCAAATAAAATTGAATGAGATTCTGGTGGCCTATAGAATAAAGTTTATTCAAGTGTCCTATCTTTTATAGTTCCTGAAATATATAAAAAAGTTTGTAAAATTTTACATGTGGCAACGTCGCTCTCTATAATACCATTTGCAGGGGCGGCACTACTTTCATTCGACGCGTAATACAATATGCTACATATGAGCAAAATCTCGGTCTTCTAATTTTAAAACTGAATTTCTCAATAAAATAATCATTTTGAACCCCTCCCAAAATTATAATGTGCACCCGCCACTGATAACATTTATTCAATTGCGAAAGCAGTTTATATGTCTCATACAACGTAAACTAATTTTTTCTGTAACTTTGCATATATGAGCTATTCAAAGTTACAGACATGTATATAATACAATAGTTGAATTCCGGTTGCCATGGCGACAAGTTGCCAAATTTTAAGTTATTAAGGGTCATATCTTTGAAACAATAAGAGTTAGACCCCTCATGTGTGGTATCATTTTAAATAGAATTACAATTGCTACCAAAATGTAAACAATATACACGGTGTTACTAAAAAGTTTTAGAAATATATTTTTATTGTTCAACATCGGAGAAGTATATTTAGTTGATCACACTGGCCAAATTGAGGTCCCTTAGACTTCTTACATACGTTCCTCAATATTCATTTTTCCAACTTTCATAGGAAATGAGATATTTAGGGTAGTACACGTTAAGGTCAAATTACTCCGACGCTAAGATGTGTGATTTTTTTAAACTCGCTAAATCCCTTAAGGATATCTTTCGATAAAAAAAAGTAATCAAAATACTTCGTTAAGTTTCTGAGAAAATTTTTTTATATGAAAAATTTTTTTATATGAAAAATTGATCCTTATGACCCCCTTTTAAAATGCGTATTAACGGATTGCAGTAATTTCAATACAAGAGATGTACTAAGGTGAAGTAGAAAAAATTCTTAAAACATGAATCCTGTATCTTTCATATACCTATAGGTATTACCTACCTATATGGTATATGAAAGATAAAAATGAATGTTTGTCTATTTGTTTGCCCTCTATGATCTCGTAAACTACATAAGCGATCGAAGTCATATTCACACCATAGTTTCGGTTGTTACAAGGGGAAATACGGGAAAAACAACGACTTACAATGAGAAAAACTCCTGTTTTGGTTGTTACAGTGAGAAAAACGGGAAAACAACGTATTACAACGGCAAAATCTGGAAACGGCAGAATGGGAAAAAACAAAGGGTTACAACGCGAAAAACGGATATAACGGGTTTCTGTTTTGGTTAGGTTCCACCCGGATAACGGAATCCGGCAAAACAACGTTTACCGGGTCCGCTAGTAGACTATAAATATAAATCACAAAAATCACTTGATAACAGTCGAAATACTAGAGGTAAAGAAAAATAGTCAATATAAGTACATGACCAGAATACTCAAGAAAAATCATAATAATATGCAAGAAAAAATATTCCATAATAAAAATTTTCCATTCTAACATCACTTATTAGAATGGAAAAATATAAAAGAGAACCTATACTGTAGAGAACCCCAAAAGTTCAGTAAGTCCCAGAAAATCATTTGACCAAGAAAATGATTTGACAAACGTTAGTGGCGTTTAAACAATATTGAGGACTCTTGATGATCAAAACGAGCAAAGTTCAAAACAATACTAAGAGTGATTTGAGAAATGTCAGGGCTAGTGAAAAAATTACTAAGAATTCCACAAGTTCAAAACGATCCAGAAAATTATTTGACGAACATTCATGGAATTAAGAAATTATTTAGCACACCTAAAATTCAAAATGACTCAAAATGATTTGACAAACGTTAGTACAGAGAAAAAAGATTGAGGATACCTAAAGTTTAGAAGGAACCTGAGAATGATTTGCGTAATATCAGGAGCGTTTTTGAATACACCACATATTCAAAAGGATCCCGACAATAATTCGTGAAATTTAGAAATTATTGAGTATAGCTGAAATTCAGAAATAGCTCGCATTGATTTAATAGATCTTAGAAACGTTAAAACTTATCAAAAACGCGCAAAGCATAAAACAAAATTCGGAAATGATTTGATAGATCTTTAGCGAGGCAAACAATAAAACGAAAACAATGAAAACAGTATGCACAATTGTAAAAATGTAAATGTTAAATACATAAATATATCAGAATTCGTGCCAATAATAATACATTATCATTAATAAATGAATTTACTTACTATAACATTGTTTAAATGTTCAATATTCCCAACACTGATGTCGCAGTGATAGCGAGCGCTGTACATTCTAATTAATGTAGCTAACTTGAGCGAATAGGGAGGTTGAATTAATAATGCCCAAATTCGTAGTGCTAGAGTAGATTGCACTTCGTTGTTGACTAAAACCAGCAATGTACCAGCATTGCTGTAAGTTACCTAAAATATAAAATTATATTAATTGACTAATGAAACATAGAAAAAAGTACACTTTGTTATCAATTTTTAAAATAGTTAGTAATAAAAGCTGTTGATCAGAATTAGACATTTAAATTAATATAGTGATAACAAATCATTGCTTTTGATTTTCAATTACTAACAATAAAAAGCCATACACCATTTAATTACCTACTGTTACGAAGATGGAAGAAATATGTCACTGAAATAAATATGGAAATGAAATTAGTATTTTTTTTGTCGAACGACACTGTTGCCAACAGAATTTCTGAAATTATTAACGCTAGTATACTTAGTATACTTAATTTTGAAAGTTAGTGCATAGTTTGCAACTTATTAATATCCTTAATTAAAAACCAAACTCTGTGATGACCTGTGAAAAACTTTACAAAACATCTAGTACAAAATTATAAGGAAAATTTCAATTGAAGTACGCACACAAATTTGTATAGGAGTAGAGGTTTTAAGCAGTTCCATAAAGAGTTAGAAAAGCTGGTAATAATAAGGCAGCATTTATAGACTGCATGATTCATTGGGGCAACAAAAAATTAGCAGCGAAATTAAACAATGTGCTTTAGGATGTTATCAAAAGTGTACACGTTATTAAACATAATGCACAGTCATTTATTTTCAAATTTCTGTAAAGATACAAACCCAGAATTGGACAAAACTTTGCAAGTAGAATTAAGATGGCTGGTAACAGAACGAAGTTTAAATAGATTATTTATTTATGTATATCTTTAATACTATCCACAGTCAAGCCCATAAGGGACAAATAGTTACTAGTATAACATCGCAAATTGAAAATGTATATGTTATCGGCAGAATGTAGAATTTCGGCATTTTATAAAATGTCAAATCAAAATTACGCAGTTTGTAAAATAAAATATTCTCAAATAATTTATTAATTCTTTCTTTTAAAAAAGACGATATCAATTCAAATAGAATAAAACATTAAGGAAAATTATAATGAACTTTTAATCTGAAAAATTTTGGGATTTTATAACTAATTTAGAACAAAAAAGAAAAATAAAGTAAATTTGAAATATATCCTTACAAACGAAAAATTTTCCTTAACCATAACTGCAAAACCAATTTTAATAATTTTACGTTTAGACAAAGGCAATATCAATTAAAATAGAATAAATAATACAGCATTAAATACGGTGGATTTTTGTATTTTACAACTAATGTTTAACTGATTTAGAAATACAAAATAGAAATGAAAATTAAAGTAATGGGTTTCAGGTAATTTCTTATAGTTTTATTTTCACTAATATGTTTTATCATACGATCTCGACAACCATGACCAGTTGAATAAATGCTTTATTTATGGGAATTGCCCCTTTAAAGGTCTATACATTTATAAGTTTTAAACATAAATTTTACATCGTGAATTTAAATATAAATACAAGTATAAGTGGAAGTAATTGAAATATGTAATTGGTAATCAGAAAAATAATAATTAGTAGTATATTCTATAATTTAACTTAGCAGTAGAGTTTAGTTGAATATATTTCTTAGTCTTCATTTAAAATTTCTTATGTCTATGTTGAACAAATCTACGATGTCAGTGATAAGATTTGCTGTTACCATCTACGGATTGGTTCATGGCTTGAATAGTTATTCACACTGAGTTCGGGATAGAACAGGCTATTGTTCCTTGTATTTACATGTGATAGTTTTAGTGTACTTTACTAAGTAGTTCTATATTGTCTACTAGAAAGCTCATTATCTTATATAACATACATATATCTGCTGCCTTACGTATATTTTTTAATGATTGCAACAATATCAGCTCGCATGAAGTCTGTTGTTGAACTATTCAGTAGGCCTAATTTGAATCTTATTCTTTTTAAAAATCTATTCTGTACTTGTTCTAGTGCTGTGATATTTTTCTTATATATAGGCGACCATATGCAACTTCCAAACACTAGTATACGGCGTACTAGAGATAGATATAATGTTTTATATATTGACGGATTAGAGTTATGACTAGACCTTGTGATAAATCCCAATGACTGTAAACTTTTATTCTTAACGAAATTTATATGTTCATTGAAGGAGAGTTTTTGGTCTAAAATGATATCTAGATACTTGGTTGACAGTTTTTAGACTGTTGTTGGTTATGTGGTATACTGGTGGCAAATTAGTTTTTGTTCGACTAAATGTCAGTACTAGGCATATCTCTGGGTTAAAATATAATTGATTAATATGTCACCATGTGCTAAATGTATTAATGTCTTCTTGTAGCATCATTATATCGTGGGGAGATTTTATTATCCTAACAAATGTTAGATCGTCTTGAAATTGGAGTGTGTAAAAACTTTTTAATGTCATTTATGAATAAATTAAAGAATAATGGTCCACGATGTTGAGCCTTGAATAATTCTTCATTTCAGACGAAATACAATCCCTCATCTTTACAAATTGTGTTCTGGACGTATAAAACTGTGAAACCATTGTAAGATATTTCCGCTTATTCCTATGGATCTTAATTTATTAATTAATAACTTATGACTGATCTTGTCGAAGGCGTATGAAAAGTCTGTGTATACGGAGTGTACACAAGCTTTTTGGTTAAATGAGTTTAATATAAATCTTTGATATGCTAAATGATTTGTTTCTACTGATCTCCCAGCAATAAATCCTTGCTGGTTGTCTATGATTATATTTTTACATTTCCATGTAAGCTGTTTTGTTATTAAGGCGTTTAATATTTTGAGGATATGCGAGCTTATGGAGATGCTTCTATAATTTTCAATGTTGTTTCTATGCCCTGACTTATGTATCGGTATGATATAACTTTTTTTCCATGTGCCTGGGTAAGTTCCTGCCGATGTTATAGGTTAAACAGGTGCTTCAGAAGAATGCTTAAGGTAAAAGGCACATTTTTGTAAAAACTTAGGGCTCACTCCATCCGAACCTGTATTACTCGTAGGATTCAAGTCAAGTATGGCTTTATAAATTTCCGAGAGTTCGAATTGGCAGTTACTAAATTCAATATTGTTGTCGATATTCGAATCTGCAGTGGATAACAGGGCTGTTGTTTGGTCCTTGGAATATACACTACTAAAAAACTTTGAGAACATCTGAGCAATATCTTGGACTGAACTCGCATGATACTTACCAAGTACATATTGTTAAGTTGTCGTGAGATTTTCCTGTTATCCTTTATATAACCCCAGAATGTTTCAGCTTTTTGTACGATGCTTCTTTCAATTTGTTTAGTATAGTTTTCGTAGGCTTCTTTACTATTAAGTTTACACTATATCCTGAGATTCGTAAAAGTGGTGCAATGTGCTTCGGATTTGCTTTCTTTATATTTCCTGTGTGCTAATTTTTTCTTATTTATCAGTTTTGCTAGCTTATAGTTGGCGGGAAATTTGTGTATTTAACATTTTTAATTGGAACATAAATATCTGTACAATGATTAATTATGGTGTAGAATGTATTAGTGGCCGTGTTAATATCTGAGACATTCAAGTGTTCTATCTAGTTGACTGATGATAAGTAATCGTTAACTTAAATATAGTCAACATTGGTAAAGTCACGAACCGATGATCAATAATTCAAACAGTTCGATCTCCAATTTTCATTCTACTCTCATACCCGATATGATGAATACTGTTTTCAAAGATTGTGTCTATTGCTTGTGATATTGTAAGTTCTTCTATGTTTGAGAATGTTAAATCGAGAAACACGCCCCTCTCATTAGGAATTTCATTGCCTTGTCGTCAGTTTAAGTATGACAAAGTATCTATTGATATTGATGCTTTCTCCTAATTCGGAGTGAGAGGTAACATGTTCCTTGTCGATGAAATATCCTCATGTCCTTTGGAAACCAATTTGTTTCTGGAAAGTTATAGTGTCCGAATATGTAGAATTCAGTATTGACATTATTAATTACCAGATCTTCGATGGTACTGCAGTGATCTTCATATAATTGAAGGGGAGAATTAGGGAGTGTCTATAGTCCTCCTATTATTATTGTTTCGTTTTTTAATGAAAATGGAAATAAAGAGTTGTTCAACATTACTTGTTGTTATAATCATTTTTCTAGATAGCAATGATTTACGTACTGCTCTGAGAATGCCACCTCCTCGTTTTTTCTCATTCATGTCACTACGGTCTTGTTTGTACACATTATAATTTTTCACAAGATAGTATATGAAATATGGATATCTTTAAAATTTCATAAATTTCTTCTTCGTGTGTAAAATACAATATATTACTATTTTCACGTTTCAAAGGAACGATGAGTTTCTCAATTCCTTGAACTGATAATACATCATAATGTTTTAATAACCAATAATCTCTTGGTTTACGTTTACGTTGGTTGTTGCCAATTTAACTTTCTCAATGGTAAAATAATAAACATTTGTCTTGAATCTACAGCGACGAAACTCAAATGTGTAATATCTCATCAGTAACATCTTGTTTTTTTCAACAACAAGCAACACCCTTCTGTCAACAAACAACATCCCTTACTTTAACAAATTTACGCTATTTATAATCATAAATAAACGCATGCACCATGTAAGTACCTTATTCAAGTGCTTTACAAAATGCCTCTTTGTGCCCTGGCATTATATAAAATACCTAGGCATTATACATAAATCCTAAAATATTTCTCGCATTATGTTTAATGTAATGCAAATATTATACACAATGCCTAACAATTCAGGGAATTTATTGAATTTTATAAATTGGCTATACATTTTATAAAATGTCGATATTCCACATTCTCCCGGTAACATATGTACAGATGTCCCAGACTTAATTGACTGACCACGCTATATCTCCGAAACGTTTGAGATATTTCAGTCAGACAAAAACAAACAGGTCTTATTTCACATATTCTTTATTACGAATTTAACATAACTGTCGTAGCCCCGAGTTACGACTCTCACTGCCAAAATTTTAAATAGCTCCCTGTATATAATAAATTTTGATGCAGACATTAATTCTCTACCCAAACAAATTTTGAGATTTAAATTCGGTCCACCAATAAGTAAGCAGTCTAATTTTCAAGACTCAATCAAAAGGAAAATTAATAGTACATGAGAAACAATTTTTCTAAACATCATTATTTAGCCAAGCAGTCACGACTTGATTGAATCTTAAAAATTCTACTACTTACTTATTAGTGGCCCGATTTCAATCTAAAAATTTGTTTTGGTAGAGAATTAATGTCTGCATCGAAATTTATGAAAATATATACAGGGTGCTATTTAAAACTTTGGCGGTGGGGTGGTAAAACGGGACTACTACAATTGGGGGCTGATTTTTAAATGTGGTAATAAAGAGTATGTGAAACAAAAGCAAAATGTTTTTGTTCGACTGAAATATCTCAAACCATTTCGGACATATAGCGTGGTCAATTAAGTATGGGACATCCATAGTTGGACCCTTCGTGTTTGTTATTGCTTTAAAGAAAATTACAAGGGCTATGAAAATGTATAAAAATATACAAGGTGTTACTAAAAAGTTTATTTATTCTTCAAAATCAGCTCAATGTATTCAATTGAGCTCTTAGTCTTATATAAGTTTCCAAAGTTTCATTTTTAACTCTCATAGAAACCGAGATATTTAAGGTAGTACATTTTTTCAAGGTTAAATTACTCCAAATATTGCGGGTCAGTTTTTTTAAAACTCGCTTAATCGCATACATATTAAAGGAACTTTCGATACAAGAAACTTAAGAAAAAATTACAGTTACAGTATTCGAGAAAATGAACAGAATAGTTTTCAGGACAAAAAAACACCCTGTATATATGTTAAAGTCTGGTTTTAGCAAAAAATGTTTTAAATAAACTCGAAAGAGCTTAAGTAGCCTATACAATACAGTTTATTCGAATGTCCTATCTTTTATAGTTTCTGAGATATATTGAAAAGTTTAAATGCAGCAACGCAGTTAAATTTTAAACGCAGCAACGTCGTGTTCTATAGCAGATAGAGACATGGGACTAATTTCATTAGATATATAAGATAATGTGGAGAGTGGAATAATATATGAGAGTGGAGGGGAACGAATGTAGGAGCGGATGGAGAGTTGGTAAAAAGGAAGTCGAAGGATAAGGTAATATATTCGGAAGGGAGAATGTTAATGGAATGGCTG
>WYDF02082731.1:0-11103 GCA_009867245.2 Adranes taylori | reverse complement strand
TTTCCCTTCATATTTTACCATCTTTTTTACTCCTTTTACCCAGCACTTGTACCGATTAAGCTCCTGTAATACTATTTGCGCCGGCGTCGACCTATCCACTCCCAGGATCCTCTTTAAATATATTCCGATCCTTCTTTCGATCTCTTCTCTCTCCCTTACCGCCCACACCTCTGCCCCATACATAACCATACTTTTCACACATATTTCCAATATTCTCACTCTCATATTCCAAGATTCCCCAAATTTATTCTTCCATACTTTCCATAACCTTTCTGCTGCTACTCCCCGCTTTCTTTACTATCATCTTTTCATGTTCCGTTGCACTTCTTGTCCTATTCATCATATATCCTAGATGCTTCCACTTGTTCACACACTCAATTATCATACCATTCATTTCAAACACATCCTTCTTACTTTCTCTCCCTCCTCCTTTACTGTTATATATTATTATATATTTTATGATTTATGCTGCGGTGGTGTCGCGTACTATAAACATTGGCAAATTAATTGTAAGACGTCATTTGATAAGACGTCATCGGGAGATAGTAGTCACGATCAGAAGCCCAAAAGTATCTGATCTAATCTGTAGCATAACAATTTTAAAGAAGGAAATAGCCACACAATATTACATTTTAAATTATATATTTGACTTTTAGTATATAAAAGATGGAGTAACGGTATCGTCAACAACTTTTCTATTAGATTGATTTGGTTTTATTCTAGTTTTATAAGATAATTTATTTAATCATTTCACTCCGCAATAACTTTAATTTATTTTAAAATTAAGCACTGCTATGAAAATTTTGCAAATTTTGATTTCCATGAAGAGCATTTTTTATAATAACATGTATATAGCCTGATCTATGTAAGAAGATCACAAAATACAACTGGTATGCGAAAATATAAAGGTTTGACATCTCTAATATATATTAAGCATACTCTAAGATCAGGTGTGATTGCCGACCTTGTCTTTCTTGGCCCAGTAACAGTTTACTAACATTTCTCCATGCTAAGGCCCATAAGATTAAATTCTCTGGTCCGTTAATCGACAAATTAATAGTACATCAAATACATCAAATACGTTTTTACATCAAATATTAAATAAAATTTGATGTAAAAACGAGTACTGTCGCTATATTTTGTCAAGTCGCATAAAGTCTCAAGTCGCAAGTCTGAAAAAAGTGCAGCGTGCAATAGTATTGTACGTGACTGTATTGCTGACCTGACTATGGTAACACATTTTCAGTTGGATTCGTTTGTTTGCCTTCTCAAGCTTTTTATGCGATATATTTTCGGATTATCGTGAAACGATTCTTGGGACGATAGTGGATACGATAGCGGAAAGTAATCGATTCCTGGCATTCCATCGTCTTGGTTTCCCGGAGTTCGATATCATATGGTGTACACACAAGAGTGTTTACTAGTTTATTCTAATATTTTATATAAACAAAATTCTAATTGGTTTTAGTATCTTACTTTCTATTATGAACGAAGTAATTAGAGAAATAAATAGAACAGAAAATAATGTAAGATTAGTCGCCCACAGATGCAATTTAAAAAAGTACTTCTAATCCATTTCAGCAAAGATTTATTTAATTGATTTATTTACTAAGTTTATTAAATTTGACTAACAAAAATTTTAACCCTGAAATTGTTGCAAATTTTGGAACAACGTTTTCAGGCTTCAGTGGTAAGACATATTTGTGGAGACAGGATTATTTGATGCCTTGCGGTTCTATGGAAAACTTACCGCGACGAAAAAGAAATTGCCGACAAAAAAAAAGGAATAGTTTCGACGTGAATATGTTTCTTTCTTCTGTATGTTAGAGAGATAATTCAAAAATTATTTGAGGAATAGACTTTCAAATAACCAGAAGTGAGACACAAAAAACTTTCTTATCGAAGTTTTACGCTTGAAATAGCATCGCGATCGACTCATGATATATAAGCGAAAAAAATCATTGAGATTCATTATTGATTAGAACTTTAGTAGATTTTGATCAGATCAGAAGCGCTCAGAATCTTAATAGTTTGTATAATAAGTAGGATTTAAATTACGCAATTTTCTTTCGTTTTTGTTCATTCATTTTTGTGTTACATAAACATTATATCTGAAGTACAAACGTGAGTAAATATTTATTTTATTATATATTTTGGTCAAACGAACTGACACACTTTAGGTACTTTTAATTATATTCTTACTAAATAATAATATAATTTCTTGTCGTTTAATTTTGTGTGTATAATTTTATTCTTAGTAAATAATTCGATGGCCTTGTCGAGTATAGCACGTGTGAATTTTACAGCTATGATAATAATTAGAAAGAAAGTGGTTGAAGATTTAAATAGTTAAATTATGAAAATTAGATCGTTGTAATCTTGAAGAAATGATCGATCTAGTGATGAATAAATAAATCATTGAAAATTAATTAGGACTTATAAAAGACGATAAAAGAATTAAGAAACAAAAAACTTAAGTTTATTGTAATTGTGTGTGTTAAACAAAAAAGCATATATTTATAAATATGCTTTTATATGCTATAAATGTATAAAGATATACGCAGTGTTGTGAAATATGGTTACAAGAATAAATAAGGTAAATGTGAAATTTAGAGAATAGACATCAATTAATATATAATCCATACTAATGATTATAGAGAGAGAAGGAAAAGGTAGTAATTCAGATAAGGGAACGAAATTAAATATGTGTGCAGAAGGGGAAATGGAGAAGGGAGATAGTATGTCAGCATTTGGAAAGGAATTGATAAAGAAATTAATAGATATATAAAACAGATAATGGACATGAAAAGAAAAACAACGATAAATGGAGAAAAATAAAGAGATAGCAGGAGGAAGGTTGGAGAAAGGAGAAGGTTGGATAGGGGAAACAGCATGGATATGAAACGATGAAGAAAGTGGTTTGAGAGATGGCCAGTACTATTCAGGGGATTCAAGAAACAGAAATGACAGTAGACGTGTGACAGCGGAAGAAATGACAGATGATAGAGGAAGTAAGGAAAATTTATATGGAAATGGAGTGGCGTTAGAAATGAAAGAAATCGAAATGGGAAAATGAGTAAAGAACGTCAGGTGATCGGATGGAGGGACAGGAAACTGAAAAGGAAATGGTTGCAAAATGTGATCTGGTGGGGAAATTAAAGTGAAACTGCCCGTTGGACATATATGGAGAATGAAAGAAGCAAATAGAGTAAATGTGAAAGGGAGAGCAGCGGAGGAATTATAACTGGTGGAAATAGGATTAAGAGAATATGATTTGGATTTGGAAGAATGGGAAGGGCAGTTAAGGGCGGTTGGGAGAAGGAAAAAGATTTGGTTGAATGTAAAAGTATATTATGTGAAAAATGATTGTGGAGAATTTTTGACAAGGATAAGTGAATATATTGAAAAGGTGGGAGATAAGATATAATGGTTAACAGTAATGAGAGATTGGAACGTGAGAATAGCACAAGAAGGAAAAGAGTGGGTAGGTGAGGATGGTGAGGTTATGGATAGAAGGTTAAAGGATAAGATTCTGAATGCAGATGGAAAAAAGTTATTGAAATGCTTGGAAGAAGAAAATTTTAATGTGGGAAATGGATGTGTTATAGGAGATTACAATGGACAGTGGACATATAGAGGGCATGGAAGTGAGTCGGTAATTGACAATATGATAATGAATCGGAGTGCTAGCAAGAATACAGAGATTCTGAGAGCGGGAGTCGGCAAAGAATGGAGTCGGACCACTTCCCATTAGAATCTAAATGGAGATGTGGGCGAGAAACAGAGGTATCAAATAAGGTGTGGTAAGTATGGAAGGGAGGGTGAAAGAAAAGCATGAATGGGATAGTAAATGAAAACAAAGATTTACCAAAAAAATGAGAGAGATTGAATCGGATTGAAAAAATTGAATTTTGGAGGTGGTAATGATGGTGGAAGAGAATTTTAATAAGGAGAGAACGGAGGGGGGGGGGGGGGGGACAATGAGCTTAAAAATTAGAAAACGGAATTAGGGAGACGAGAAAAGAAACGAGATCAGCACTTAGCCAGGCTAGAACAGGAGAAACTCCGTATGAGGAATATGAGGTAGCTAAACAGGAGTGGAAGGACGAACGGAGGAATGGCTGGAAAAACCAAGAAAAAGAAGAAGCAGAAGAGAGGGAGGAAATTAAAAAATAAGCAGTGAAGGAGAGCCATGGAAATATTTAAAGACGAAGGCAATAATTATGGGGAATGATTTTGTCCTCAGGTTAACTTGGCTGAATAGAAAAGAAAGTGTAGGATTGAGTTGGGAGAGAAAGGCGGGATGAAAAGAGATAAAAAGACAGAAGCTGAAAGTATAGCAGTCATAGATTGTGATATAAATATTGAGGAAACGAAAAGAGAAGTAGGAAATATAAAAATAAGACGTGCATTAGCCCAGGGCGGTGTGCCGGTAGATGTATGGAAGTGTCTGGAAAAGAAAGGGGTGATTGCGTTGGCTAAAGTATAATTTATGGGTAGACGAGAATAGTAAATGTGCCAGCTGTGTGGAAACAAGGGGAACTGTCACAGTGGGATTTATAGATTATATAGGAGAATGGTGAAAAGGGTCCGGCGGATAACATAGTGACAATTAATTATATGATGCAGAAGGAAATAGGTTTAGGGAAAAAGCTCTATTTGCTAATTTTCTATTTAAAACAAGCTTTTGATAAAATAGATTGAGTGAAATGATGGAGTAGAATGGAGGCAGTGGGTCATCAAAAGGATTGAGATCTGCAATAACAAATATATATGATGGAGCTCCAAAGTTGTCCGCTTAGTGCCAGTTTCTTTAACGTATATTTGTCTGATGTAGAAGAGGTAGTGAGATTAGGGCAACCTGGAGGGATTGTAATAAATAAAAAGATAATGTGGACACCAGGATATGTTGATTAAATTGTGTGCACGGCAAATAATAGGGAAGAGATGAATGAGATGATTGAGCGGGTACATAAATACATGATAAAGAGAGGGCTTGATAATTAGGTGTAAGTAAACGAAAGTTATATAGAGGGGTGGAATGGAAAGCAAAAAATATGTATAGATGAATGGATTAAGAAAACAGTGTGTGAAGTTGTACAAATATTTGGGATATATGTTGAAATACAATTCTTCATGTAATGAACTTACGAAAATGATTGTACTAGTAGCTAAGGCGGCGATAGAGAGAATGAGATCGGTATGGGAAGAGAGATTTGGTAAATCAATGAATATGAGATAACTGGGGTAGAGAAATCGACACGGATGAGATTGTAATGCAAGAGCTAAATAGGTATAAGTGTGGTGTGAATGGTTTCAAGAGGATGATGAGATATAAGATACAAGTGATGATCGATGATAAGGATAGCCTTGTTAGATTGGTATATGTAGATGCGATGAAAGGGATGTTTGCATGGAGAAGTATGAGTGTGTGGAACAAGGAGAAAGGGAAGATTTTTGAAAAGATTGGTTTGTCCAGGGATAAATGATATAGTAAAATAAAGGATGAAAATTATGATATAAATGAAGTGATAGGCCGAATGTAAGATGTAGAATTGCAAGAACAGGATGTAAGATTCAAGGAAAACAAAAGACATTGTTAAGTATAAGTATATCATAGTTGTGTATAGAAAAGGGTGACTAATCATCCCGGATTTTCCGGGATATTCCCGAATTAAAGACCGATGTCTCGCATTAATAAATATTCCGGACACCTAAAACAAGAAGGTGTCCTGAATTGCCTCTATCCGGACATGAGTTTCGTGGATATTTACGTATATTGACCCACTACGCGCCGGATTGTCTTAACGATAACAATGGTCACCCTAGAGTAGAATGCCATTGTGTCTGTTGATAGATGGAAGTAAGCAAAAAGGATGATTGCTAGATTTAGGCGATGGTTGCTAGATTTAAGGAATAATAATAGAGAATATCTCAGAAGGCTGATGCTAGAGGCAGTGTGGTCTTAGGGATGTTGGTTTTGTGTGTGCTTTCTCCTCTCTCTTTATCTCTATTCATCTTTATATATCTTGATGTATGTGTAGATATAATATAAAAAATAATGATGTAGTTTATATACATAATAAAGAAGAAAGGATTTGTGTTTAGTATTATTGATAATATTATGTTTAATTTTATGTTATTTTGAAACAGAATAACTAACTTTTCATTTCAAAACAAGCTAATAAACAATTAACTTCGTGCAGACGTTGCTAGTTTTTATATTTACTCCTTGTTTACTAGTTTAACAAATCAGCGCAATATATTTTACTATGTTGTGGGACAAACAATTCTATATTAAGGATGATTAATTAAATGCTGTTGCGTCGATATTTTATGTATTTCCTACTGAGAGGAAAACTATGTTCCATCAGAATTAACAATTATGTAATAACAATAAACTTTATTCAGAATTTTTGTTTTAATATTCACCAGAATTCACAAACCCTTTAGTTTCTGTAGTTTATGTAATAAATTATTTTGCAGAACAACATAGCGTTTAAAATCTTGATGCATTTTATTTCAAGTGTATTTATTTAGTTCATAAACAGTATTTGCTTTAGCAAGATTGATTCTTTAGCTTTATTGAAGCCAGTGTTCTGATAGGTATTGTTTAATTATAAATTGTATTAATATATGTACATTGTATAGCTCCCAAATAACAATTTATGAATTCTGACTACGCCTTAAACAACTTTTATTCTACTTTATGAGTCCGGTAGAACTGGATAAGTTTTAATATGAAATAGAATTTTGTTAACAAGTTAGGGCTCACACAATCCATATACAAAAATAATAGTGACAAAGTAAAAAAAAATAACTGATTTAGATACACTGCTATCCCTAATCTCTCCACCATTTAGACGACATTAATATCTGGGGTTGCCAATATCAGATGATGCTCAGATGAAATCATGCATTTACTAGGTGAAAGGGTACAAGTCCCTGTTTTTTTAAAAATAAAAATGCAAAACAATGAATTCGTCTAACTAAATTACTTTTCACATGATATTATAAAAGTAAATATCAAACTTATTAATGCTAAATGTTTCACCAGTGAACTTCCCAACATGGTAAATTTTGACTTATACTGGTTTGCACATGGATATACTTTAACCCCTAACTGGAATCCCCCACCCCTCCCCCACCAACCCGACCAACTCTTTGAAAAAGTTGCCAACGTAATTATCTAGATTATTTTATAAATAAAAAAAGTGTTATATTCAAATTTATGTATAAAGCACAGATTAGAAAAACAAATAACTATTCGAGTAAAATGTTTAAGATAACAGTATCAAGTGAAGAAAATAATTAATAGTTACGAAACAAATTAAATAGAAGTAAGTATATCTTTCTTACTAAAAGTGTTTTAATATTAGTCCAGCCCATAATAGAAGAGGTACACTTTAATATATCGATTAATTAAATTTTTAATACCGAAACTTTTATTACGATTCTCATTCCCGCTTGATTTATTACTTAGTAAAAAATAAACGATCGCATAACCAACCAATGGCTCACGAATAAAAGAAGATTTTCGGAACACTTCCAACCAAATACGATCAACTATATTTATAGATTTCTTTTTAAATAATTGATAATGATTTGCTAAGCGCAAAAATAAATTATTCAGAATTAGAGACGAGAGAAGATATAATACATCAGTTTATCAATATTCGCTGACGTCATACACATGGAACCTGAGATTCTTCGCGCAAATTCGCGAGATTGCGCTTTGTTGAATTTCTCGCAGCAAATGATATCGTGTCACTCGGAAAGTCATTACATATTATTAAATGCTCATATACAAATTATTACGTATTATAACTTGAAATTTTTATATTAGCCTCTTATGTTGTTTCAATACAAATAAAGTCTAAATATGTTTTAATGAATGAATTTATCTTTGTTCAGCTTTCAACGTTGCTAGTAATTGATATGTTATTATTACATTCCAATTGTACGAAATTGTATTTCTTATTGGTGAAAGAACTTATTTCGGTACGCCACTGATAAAATAGAGGAAATTATATTTGCATACCAACTAACATTGTTTAAGACATCGTTATCCAAAGCTAGGTAAAACCCAAAACCATACCTGTTTTCATAGTGGACAATATATGTACGTGACTAATGTTACATTGTGGTGCATAAATATGCAAATAGATAAGGTGTATGTACTACCAAGTACCTGATGTATCCCGTTGCAGCTTCCTTAAGACGGCTTAAAAACATTATTATGGTCTAGACATACATACAAGAAGGTCGTCGTCGTCGTAAGGAAACGCATCGCCCGGAACCCTGTCTACGTTGGAACGGTTCGACTTTAGTCCTGAACATTTCTCACCAATTTAACAATATATAAAATCAATTTATTAATTTATCAATTTGTTCCTTTTAGTGTTAGTATTGTAATTAAATAGTTAAAGTGAACTAAACTGACTTCAATTAATCGCTCTAATTAAATGTCTAATCGCTAAGCGAAATATCAAACGAGTTTAACCAGCAAAAAGAGTAAATTCAAAGGGTGTTACAGTCCACCGCTCTCCGATCACAATAGTACTCTACATACACCAGTATAAATCTATTAACCTTTCATGGGTGTGGTGAAAACAAGTTATGACAATGGTGTAATGGGACAATGGTGTGATGGTGTACTTGAAAACATGTAATAACAAATTATTATTAATGGCGTGTGTACACCCAGATATCTCTACATAATGTTCAATACATTTATTTTGGTTTTTAAACCGTTGGAGTTATCTGGAGGATAAAAACTACGGTGATTATTCTCCAAGATAGCTCACGAGTTTATATTGTGTGTTGATCAGTAACCTCGTATGTAAATTTTTTCGATTTTTTTTTATTATTGATCCTTATACAAAGAGATTTGCCCAACCTGTTGCAACATCATCGTACGTCAAATACTATAATAACGATTTCAAAACAATATTTAAAAAAAATAAGTCGCGATGCCCGTAAGTCGCGATTTTCCTGCCAAATGTTTGTGATATACTGATAAGGTGTTAATTACATTTATTAATCTCATTTTATGAATGTTTTTATATACTTTACAAAAATCAAATTTTATTTAATTATTTTTATTATTAAATATGTTTAGCAGTGCTCCTTTAATATGATTCGATTGAGAAACCATTCCTACGCCAAAACATGAAGGGTTGAATTTATTTTCTCTTTGCCCCCCGAAGACCTAACGTAATCGTATTTTCATTTTATTACCTACCTACTTATTAATGTAATTAACCCGAAGTCAGATAAATAAATTCAAATTAACATTGGAATAATCACGATAATTTATTCCAGATTTAACTGCATTGTGAAATAGAAGAAGTAACTGCGGAATTGACAGATTCAGATTTAACCTCAGTGCTCGATGAGAAAAGTGATAAGAAAAGAAAACCGATAATTATCTCAGTGGTGAGTAGGGGAGGGTGGGCCACAATGAGGTCCAATGGAATATCACTGGGTGAATTTCCCGGGTGAATATCACTTCCATTGACGTCAGCACACAGTGTAATTTGTATTCATCATCAGCCGGAGTGTTGAAACTCTATTATTAGTCTGTGATTATTTGCAAGAAAAACATTGATTCGAGGTATGTTATCTTTTTTGTTATATAAATTTTGACATGAAATTTCTGGTAATCAGACATATCCGTGATATCCGATGATGATCATATATTAACATAGGTTTTAGTTAACTATGATAATGAATGAGGTTACGCGTAATTTTAAACATGTGGGAAGCAGGGCCGTTCTGAATATCTGATATCGTTTGGGTCACTATAAGACAGTTATTTGCTGTCACAATGAGACATATCTCCTAGTGGCCCGCATGAAATTGTATTAGTTTTTTTCAACCATTCATCTGGTCAACATCGTTTCTTTCTCCTAAACTGCTACTACTTCCTCGTTATAAATTTTTCTTCTATTAACACTCCTACATCAGAGAGTTATAAAATCATGAAAATTATCATTTAATGCTAGAAAATGTCAAGAGGATGAAAGAGAAAAACAAATAAGGGAAGTTTTTCATGAAATAGCAGATGAAAAAGCTGGCGATCAAGTTCTGGTTGACAAACTATTATTAAGAGGGAGTGCAGAAATCAATAGACTGAAATTTCAAATACTAGCTAAGCAGGACATGTTAAGAAACAAAAATGTTATCCCGGTACAGATATCCATATGATTCCCAAATACGACGCCAGGAAAATATTTACGTATATCGAGGAGACTTGTCGAACTGACTACATCATCCAGTGCAACAGAATGTGTAATGGCTAGTCTACGAAAGACATCCGTGTGAGCACTTATGAATTAGCAATAGCAAATTAAAAAAATTCTAAGGAATTGGCCTACCAATATACAAGCAGGTGTCGATTAGCTCAAGTCATTCATAAAACAAGATCCAGTATTGAGTGTCAGAGAGTCGGAGGGTTGCAGTTTGTAAAGGGCCACGTCCTTCAACCAACATAACGTCTTGCTCTTCTTCAAAAATCTTCAAACTGTGCAGAAACTAATGAAAGTCGTAGCCGAAAGAGGTTCCAAGCAAGTTAGTAAATGCACAAGAGCGGATCGAGGTACTCCGGTAACTACGTGTTGCATTATCAATGCTACTGGAATGCTCTGCCACCGTTGATGATATTACAAATCAAGATATTTCGAAGGAAGATATTCAAGGAGCACATGATCACTGGCGCTCCTCCTGGTACTCTTGTGTTAGCAAATCCTTCTGGTTGGATGATGACTGAATTGTTCGAACAAGTGATGAAATATCTAATTAAAAAACATACAGCATTAAAGCTAATCAGAGTTTAGTGATCATGGATAATCATGAAAGCAACATTTCTGTGGGAACATTGAACCTAGACAAAGAGAATGGGGAACCTAGCCAAAGACAATTGTTACACTCCCGCCACATTGCTTCAAGAAAATACAGCCGCTCGATGAGTCAGTTTTTTTATTCATTGAAGGCATTCTATAAAAATATTAATAATATCGCTAACAAAGTTATTGATAATGCATCTGTTGAAATTGAGATATATCCAGATAAAACTCAGCTGGACTTACAGTACATAAATGA
>WYDF02082720.1:0-11103 GCA_009867245.2 Adranes taylori | reverse complement strand
TCAAATTGTTACAGGGTGGGCAAAAATACAAAATAAATGAAGAATTAACGTAATAAATAAATTTAATTGAATGACGTTGTTGTGCAATTACTGTGATATATTACCAAAAACAAACAAAAGAAAATTTACAATAAGTTCAAATTGTTCTCCATTGACCAATAAACAATGACTTAACCGGGCAATACAATCTGTAACATTTTGTAGTGCATTCTTAATGGGAACATTCTTCATAATTTTATAATTGACTCTGATATTTTTATCTTAAACGATGGTTCTCCTACACCACTCACGCCTCCTAATCAGAACCCTAGCGCTTAGACATTTCCTTGTGTTCTTCAGACATTTCTATTTTGAGTGAATGGTCCATTTTAGAAGATACATATGGCAACGACCATTTTCCATTTTCTATTATAGTTAAATTTTCGTTATCTACCCCTTTTCCTAACTTGAAAGGTTCCTTGCCTTTCGTATGTGGTTTGAATTATAGAAGAACGGATTGGGCTAGTTTTATAAATAAGCTAAGTGTGATCAGATTATTCAGCTTTTATAGAAATAATAAGAGAGATGTTAATTGAAACTACTCCAAACAGGGTTATTAGTAACAGTAGAAAACCGTCTATATAGTGGATTCAGTATGTAGATTCCCAACCTCTCAAAGACAAAAAGCTAGTAAGTTGTTTAAAAGTATCCGTAGTAATGAGACCTATTTACATTTAGAGCACTGTATAGCGGTAGTTCGAAAGATTTTTAGAGAAAAAAGTCTTTCCGGGGTTTCTGGGAAAGTCTCAATAGAGAGACAAATATAGGAGAAGTGTGAAGATCCTTCAAACTTCTCCTTCAAGCCTCTTCAAAAGATTTAAGAGGCTTCATACCAAGAAAAGTGAATCAGTTTCCAGTCTCGCGTGAGTTGGTATTTCTGGATAAATTAGCATAAACGATTCCCTTCAGCGTAAACGAAATTAAGCTGATTGATCTATATGCCTTAGGAAGAACCTCTGATCTTACTCCTCCTTTAGAAATAAAAACTATGTTTACTTCCCTCCAGCTTGCCGGAATGTAACCAAGCTTAAAACTGAATTTATAAAGTACACTTACGTGAGGTGATATGTCTTTTATGCACGAGTGCAGGAAAGAGTCCATCGCCTTTTGGGGATTTGAATGGCTTGAAGGTCGGTCTCCAATCCCATACCCATACCACTCTCTCCTTTACGAACAATTTATTCGTAAGTTGATGTTTCGAACAATTTATTTGAAAGGGGGGGGGGGGACCTACCATAGTAATATCCTCGGTCTTCCACTGATTGCCATCATCAACTATGAAGCAGCCAGGAAAGTGAGTATTCATTAACAACTCTAACGTTTCCACTGCGTCCTCTGTAAGGTTGCATCTGGCTTTTGCAGATGACCCATACAATGAGAGTGTTCCTTAGCTAGGACTTTCTGCAGGCTAGCCACTGTTATACTTTGTTTATACCTTTACAGAAGCTTTGCCACGTCCTTCGCTTAGATTACTTAATTAGCCTTGTTGGACTCAGTCAGGGACTCTTTGTACTCTTCCCATTGTAGAGAGCGCTTTAATCCTTCATCTTATTGCATAGCCTTCTGACCTGAGACTATATATAGTATTGTTGTTATTTAACCAGCCTGGGAATTCTTTTCTTAGATGCTCTTGGATTTCTTGGATTTTTGGGATGTTTGCTTTCTTCAACAATCTGATCTTAGTTTCCCTGGCATTCTCCCATTTCCCATCCCAATGGACATGTTATTGACTATTTTTCGTGCTTGGAAAAGGGTGGCATTTGCGTTTAGAAATATGACAGTTTTAAAAATAATGGAATGACTAATGGAATACATTTTAAGTTACCTTGTATATGGCATATTAATTAATACGGTTAATTATTAAATTCAGCGTGCAATAATATATCTTTAAATTAGTGTAGTAACAACTTAGTAACCATTTTTTTAGTCTTTGAATCTAATTTGATCTAATCAAACTCATGAAGATATTAAATCGTAAACAACTAAACATTTTATTATTATAGTGTTATGTAAAATCTGTAATGAAATGTTATCTTATTAGACATAATTATCATCCTACTCTTCACGTTTCTTGACGTAAATAACTTGAATGTCACTACCTTTTTCATGTGCTTCTTATATAAATATTATATACTTATAGACATAGCACAATGTGTTGCATAGAGACACAGTACAATGCAGTAGTTTTAAGATTTGCTAAGTTTCCAGTGCAATAAAAGTTGTTCATCAATAGCATGTAGAAACATAATATTTTGCAAAACTGCAGACGGCACTTCTCTCACACTTTATGTAGTCTTAAAAACAAAAGACTTATAACTTAGTTGGATCGCAGGAGTCATGATGAGTAAGATACTATCTAACCATGAAAGCTGATTTGAAAAATTCCAAAAACCCTATTGCATTACTGGGAAACAATTTAGTAAGTCCTTTATATTATTCAACGTTTCCGAGATTTATGAAAATTATGTTTGTTTTACTACTCCATTCTCTACGCCACTTAATGTTTTCCCGAAACAATATTTTTAACCCTTTTGTGGAAAACAATTAAAAATACTCCAAATGCTTCCAAAAATGCAATAGTACGTTTTACGACTTGTAAATCTGCGTTATGTAACCTATATAATCAAATTTACTGATTTTATAAAATTATGAACGAGTGCTGGTCTTAGATTTTCGAGAGAATTGTCCCAAGTTGTAGCACATGAGATCGGGATTAACTAAAATTCCTATAAACATAGTGCAACGCCCTCGATAACTATAGCGTAGTGTCGAATATGACAAACTCTCGTAATCTATTTAATACGCTAACGGAACTCCCACGCGACGCTGCTAAATGGCACAAATACTTACAGACTGAAGGGTTTTCGGAAAATGTCCTCGGGCGCCAGGTCAGTTGAAAGTGACACGGCACTTCTGAACAGATATTGTTGTTCTTCCGGTCCTCAGAAGCTCTCTGAAGGCTTAGGTAAACCGGTGCCCTAGATCTTGCGAGTAGCTGCAATAAACTTATTTACTAATCAGTAAAACACCATTAAAGTTTTAACAAAACCGTCTATTATTCTTTAGACAAACAGGGAAAGAAATATATTAATGCACAAAAACAATGCCAATAATAATCAAAAGAATAAATGTCCAATTGTAAATATCAAACTAAAGCAATGGCGCAATAATAATAATAAAAATAATAATAATAAGCAAAGCAAATTAATCAAACGGCGGAATAACTATTATCCCAACAATAATTAATATATTAAATGAAAACGGCGCATAATAAAACAGCGGTACAAGCACAACAATACTATTAATTAAGCGGCGGTAATGTTAATACAGCGGTGCAGGTAAATCAACTTAACTATACGGTGATAAAATAATCACACGAAATTTATGCGGTATCAGTCTGAAAGTATGTACAGACATTCACATTTATGGCGGAGGGTAAAGGTAAATCTAACTTTCTTGGTACAAACGGAGGGTATAATTGGAAATCCGGAAAGTACTAAAATAATGTAACACCTCGTAATACGACGATGTTACTGATACTGAGCGGTTAATATCAGCATAGATCGGAGTGCGCACTCATATAACGTCCCGTAATACGATGACGTGCTACGAGCTGCCCAACACCAATATAAGCCAAAACCAAACACTCAAGTGCAGGTATGTAAGGAATTTTCGCAACACCCCGTAATACGATGGTATTGACAGGTTACTAATTCTAGCGTATATCTGAGCACATAAACAGCGTCCCGTAGCCCGATGACGTTGTCCGTACACATCAGTGATATAAACCACAATTATACACTCTGGGCAGGCAGTAAGGAACTTTATCAACACCCCTTAGTTCGCTGGTGTTGGTCGGTGATCAATACTAGCAAAACCAGAAGCGAACACCCCAGTAGGACTACCACTGTAAAATAAGTAACACTCCTTAGTTCGCTGGTCTTACTATGGTTAGGTGTGCGAATCCAGCATAAGCTAATATTATACACTCAAGTGCAATGCGCGGACAGGCATTACTATGTAGCACCACGTAATTCGAGGACGTTACTTGAAGTAGACAGAAATCAGGAAGGCGGAAAAGTGTGAAGCTATTCAATCACACTTGCCATACATTAAATAATCTATTATACAAAGTTGCTTACCTAACTTACGTTTTTGTTCACGCGTCGCTCTGCTGTGAACTGCTGGCTGCGGTCGGATGTATTTCCAAAATTATATATTTAACTTTTGAACATAGATCGAAAACTGATTTAAATTCTGTTGGAAACACTATATATATATATATATATATATATATATATATATATAGCAGAAATCCCAGGCGTAAAATTAATCTCTGTGTGCTATCGCACACAAGTTTCCGATACGCGCCTTATTTATTTATGCGACGGGAAGCATCCAAACTCACACGCACGCACACACATCATTGGTACAAGCAGTCAAAACATAGCGGCGTCATAATATAATAATAATAATAATAATAATAATAATAATAATAATAATAATAATAATAATAATAATAATAATGTTTTCAAAGTTTTTACGCATTTAATAATATCGTTTACACATATGTTTATTAATAAAATCAATGATGCGTAAAATCTTATCATTTAAAAACAACGGAAAATGTATATTTAATAATTACATTTTACTGGTCTCAACAAGTATTTATAACATCTTTATCAACACTATTCCTTATGTATACTCCACTTTCTCTAATTACTCCATTTCTTCTGTCACTTCTATTCCACTTCAGTTAGCCTCCTCATTTCTACATTGCTCTTGACACTTTTCCAATCTTTCACTTTCTTCCTTCCACACCCATTTCACACTCCCAATTGTATCCAACCTTTTTGTATCCAACTTTTATTCTTTCGTTATCACTTCTCATCTCATTTGCAATCTCTTTAATCTTTCTCCCAACTTCTCTCTTTTTTCTGGTCATATCATCTTCTATAAAAATACTGGATCCTTTTAGCGTACTTTTCATCCTCATAATTTTTCTTCCCATGAATTGAATTTCACCATTATCGGCTGAACATTATTCGCCAGTTCTCTTCCGCCCATTCTATACATCTCTTTTACTTCCTGATTACTGTTTAGCCTTCTCCATATATCCTCTTTTATATCCCTCATTTGTCTCCCATTGTCTCCAATTCAATTTATGATTACATATTTCCTTCTTTTCCTCCTCTGTCTATCTTGTTCATCTTTTTCCAAATACTTAATCCTCATTATCAATCCCTCCTTTGGTTTGTTCCACATTTCCTCTTTCCTTTCCGCTTGTTTTCTATATTCTTCATTATCCTTCTTTACATCTAGAATCTCCATTTCAATATCTCTTATTTCATACATAATATTTTTCATTTCTTATATCAGTTGACTTTCAAAATTTGATAACCCTTTATTCTTCCCCTCCTCTTCCTAATTTTCATTCATTTTTTTCGTTTATCCTTCCCACTTCCTGGACCAACACTACTTGATTTTATTCCATACAGTTCCAAGGTCATGCTTTCTGTGAAAACTTCTCTCGAATTAGAATTAATTCAAATTTGTTTTTATATATGTATGCAAAATTTGTTTTTTAACTTTTTTCTATTTATTGTAGTCTTTACTGAAAAACACAAGTTCCGTGTTACGCCAACAAACAGAATAAAATGAATGATTCATACTAACGAATAAATACGAGTTAAGAAAATTTATAATTAGAACAAATTAATAACGGGAAACATTACTAAAGATAAGTATGTTTTAAAACAAGTTTAATTGTTGAAAAATAAGAAAACAGTGAAATAGGATCCTCAATACTCTGTGTGAAGATACCGTAATTATAAAACATAGCAATTTTCATATTTTATGAAAAACCAACGTTTTTACATACAAAATGTAATTTTCATACTGGGACACGGAAAACTTGATTCACAATTAAAAACTCTAAATCCAACATTTTCACAATTATCTAAACTTTTATATTTTTTGTACACAAGCAGCAATAAAAACTGCTTTAAAAAACATATCTTATTGAAGAGCCCTATAAAATCGTATTAAAGTTTTTCACGACTTATACCTTTATTACGTCATGAAAAGAAGCAAATAAATGTAATAAAATTTTTATTGTGATGTTTGGAATAGTTGTTAATTACTTTATTTATTTTGTCTTAGTTTATATAAGTCAATAAAATTGTATATCTCAATAAAATTGTAAGTTTATTAGTTTGTGTACAGTATTATTGAAATTACTCAACAATTCTAAACATATTGTTATTATACGAGGAATGTATGAATACCTGGCGGTACATTTTCTCAATGTCTGCAGTCAAGACATATTGATGAATCAGAAATCTCATTATAATTCAAATCAGATCGTCTTGGAGTTTTAGGCCTACCGTCAAACTATCATTAAGCGTCATCCGTATTGTGGTTTCAGCTGACCAATTGAAGGCCACGCGAAGGGCCGTGTTGGATCTAATTGCTTGAAGACTCAATGATGTGGAAGGTATTATCCATTTTAATTGGACTGAGGTTCGACAAGTGCCATATGACGAAGATCCAAATACTCTTGTATAAAATTTGTGTAAGCTTTTTACTAATCGTCGTTCCAATGAGAGGAATGTGCGAAGGGCTGTAGAATAAGAATCGCCAAGCGTAGACAGTCCAGGTAGTTTTATTGGTAAGTAGACAATAAATGTCCCATTATCCTTCCTCATGTATGTTGAAGGGTAATGGTCTTCACACCAAATTTCTTCTTGGTTGAAATTTGATTAGTAGACACGGTTTCCAACTCCCAAAATTGTTCAAGAGCTTCATTCAATTGTTCCAATGCTGTGTTACATACTAGATGCAAATTTGAAGACTTGTTTTCTGAAATTGGGCCGAAAACAATCCCAAAATAGTAAGGCAGCAATTAATATGTCTATTTTAGACGTAACAACTGACCAGTGACTTCATCTAATACGTAACATTCAATTTTAGACTATATTAGTTTCATATTATTTAATTAGCGTATTAACGATCGGGCACTCCGAAAACTATACGTAGGCGCAAGATGCTGTGGACACTTGTAGGCAGTAAAGTAATTAGCTGGCTACAGCGACTCGCGAAGAGCATAGAGTAATAATTCAATAAATATGTTATAAGTGCTTTATTAATTAAAATAATCGTTAACTTTGCCTTGGTATATGTATTATCAAAAGTATTATAAAGTTTAAATAAGAATAAATGATATAATTAAACGTACTAGTGATTTCCATTTCCATAGTAAAGTATTGATGGTATCACTTAAATAATTAAAGATAAATGAAGTAATTAATTAATTAAACTAAAATATGTTGAAGCTTGTGCATTATATTAGATTACTGAGTAAATACCCAAGCAAAGTACTTAATAATATTATATTTTAGGAATATATATATATATATATAAAATCAAAAACACCTTAATCTTTTAATTTTTAATATAAGTTTATAAAGAAAACACCGGCCCACATCGTGGGGCTTTGACTGTAAAATATTGCCTCTTGAAAATAGGTCAATATGTTCAATGGTATGTAGTTGGTCGTTTTATTTGTGTGTTAATTAAGCTGTAACAATTGTTATTATACGAGAAATGCTTTTTTCCCCGATGAGGCAGGTCTATGTATACTGTTTTGATACAAATCAGGAAACTGAACAAACAGTATCATTGAAATGTAATTTTTACAATTTCAAGCGTAACTGGAACCCCCAAGAATGTTTCGAGAGAGCATTTATGCAGTGTTTGGTGACAAGCTGTGTCCATGAAGTACCTTTAAGTAGTGCTACAATGAATTTGTAGACTGTTATTAAATGATAGTTTACTCCTAAGTCAAAAACATCATTTACCGAACAGATAGTCTTCTTTGGAATACGATTAAAGATGTCAACGAGTTCAAATAACTTCGGAGTATTTTGCAATCAGGAGTATTCAAACAAATCTGTGTAAGCTTTGTCAGGCAGCATCGCGCTGCAGACAAAGATAGTTCGGGGACATAGCAGTAAATGCTGCGAACATCAGGGAACAACACCCGAAAATAGTCATAAAGTTTATGAAAGAACTCAATCTGTTTCAGACGACAGGAAGAGGCATGCTGCAAAAGATCTTTAGATCGACGTGGTTGGGGTGATGATCCTGCCCCTTACATAATAAAAAAAAGCTTTGTTCTTATTCATGTTCAAGAAGATTAAATACGCAACATGGCCCCGAGAAATTTAACCAAAAGATCAAAAATGATAAATTGCAGATGTAGAAGATATACAAACATCCTACTGCGGGAGACTATGGAAAATAACAAGATCCAGGAGAACCAATACTCGTATCTGCACTGGTGGTTATGAAACTTCAAGTCCAGCCTCGTCAATTATTTCTCCGTCTGCTGTCAAGAGGCTCAAGTTATTCTTAGTCTAACCTTGCATTCATCTTCAACGTCCACTGGAGCATCAGAAAATACTTTGCCTGAATTAAACGAGCACACAATTATATATTTTTTTAATGTACTTAAATATTATGACAGTAAAATTAATAACATGTTTGTTGTTGACTTTTATTTGATGAGATGTTTGTTGTTGGCTCTGCAAACTTTTGGAATAATGAGGGAAATACTTTATTTCGATATTTTAAAAAGATACTGAAGACTAACATATGAATCTCCTATTCTTTTGCTAGAAATCTTAACGTCATTGCCAATTTTTCCTTCATAGATATGGATTCTCTAAATTTAGAATTCTGTTTTTAAAGTTTTGGTCCAATCAAGTTAAGAAAACGTTCAAAATCTTCTACAGGTACACTACAATTTTTTTAAGTGACCAAACGTTTCATCTAGCCCTAAAATTAAACTTCTGTTTTGTGCATGAAAGAGAGGAACGCCATAGACTTAAGACAGATCAAGTAACCGCCAGAAACAAAACACTTACAAAACGGCAGAACAAATGGACACTTTCAGAACGTGGTAGATGGACAAGCATCCTAATACCAGAAATAAAACCCTGTGTTTCAAGTATTGGAAAAATGGAGTCCCTTAAATGCGAAGATTGCGAACAAACAAACGATGACGCCGACTACATTTTGTTCATTTGCAGCACCTGGGAGCAGGAGCGCATGGATCTAGAAGAGAAGCTCCAAAGGATAAACTCCTCTAACACAATTTCAGTCATATTAGAAGCACCAGACAAATGGTAGCTAATCTCCAACTTCTTGTCGGACATAATGAGAACGAAGCATGAAATTAATCTAAGAAGAGAAGTTTAAATGAACTCGAAATAACTAAACTGAAAAAGGTCCAAGAGGTCCAAGAGAAAAAGGAATATTCGGACTCAAGATAAATAAGAGGAGGGTGGTTTGAATCTCTAATCCACCAAGTAATTGGGATGGGACGGGAGAATAGGACAAAATACTAGAACGGAGGCTGGCATGAGTAAACGGGGCTTCCGGTGTCATATGGGCCACTTGAATGAGCGTGCTCATCCTACACTCAGAATAAAAAACCTAAAAGATTCAAGAAGCGATCTCCACCTTCATGTCTTCTGCGTTTATATAGATCTTTAATCCAGTAACGTCTTCTTTTTTATGTTTTCTTCCGATTAAGTAAATGGCACAGAACGATAGAAGCAGCACAATTTTTCCTTATAGACTCAGACATTATCAGTACAACTCATAAAAATAGAAAAGTTGGATTGCAGGTCACTAAAATTCAATGACGAATTTTGATTTTTTTTTCACACTCCATTTTGCGGCGAAAATATTATCACCGAACGCGTTACATGTGGACCCAATATAAGGTTACGCTTCAAGTAAGGTCATTTAGTAATCTAACGGCAAAATCAAGTGGAAGGAGTTCAATTGTTAATTAGTAATCATTATCTTATAATAAAGTAAATACAATAACCGATATAAACAAAAGATAAAATGAAAACAATATTTAAGTTCTTATATAGAAGCTGTAAGAGCGCTGGCGTCCAGGATTTTTTATGTTTTTATTATAGCCTTAAAGTAATTTATACTACTTCTTCATTACGACTATACAAGAGAGGAAGCCTAACTACAAGTATTAGAAACGTATAAATATAATATTGTGCATAGTATAAAAGATAAACAGAAGAGTATGATACAGATATCAAGATGATGAGAACAAGAATTGTATAATTATTTTGCGCGCATCATTATTGTATTTTATTTAGTCGTGCATTCTTGTTTCTTTTGATAGAGTGTTATTGTTACTATTTAAAATACAATCAAATTTATTGCATATAAATTGATAATTATTAATATTAATATCTTCACGAACCGGCAGTTATAATTTAATCTGTGAAGGTATAACGTGATTATAGCAATAAAAATTGAATAGATTTTTTGACAAAAGAGTAAATGTTTAGTAATTGAATATTTTTAAATGATTCAGAATTTTTTCTTTTACTAAATTTTGGAATTAAAATAAAATGCTGTTCAAAATTACTGGTTTGATAGTATTATTGTGCGGTAGTATTTTTATTCTAGTTCAGGGATTACAAAACCCTTATTGTTCGTTGAATTGTGATTTTGGTAATGGTGAAAAATATTTGCATACAGTATGTGAACGAAATTCAAGAGTAAGTGTATACTTAATTAAAATTAGTATTAGTTAATTTTCATTTAATTGATTATATACTTTAAAATTTTAAAACATTTACTTTTGATAATGAACTTTAAAAAGGATATTGTTTTACTATAGTACCATTTTAAATATGATCGGTAAACTCGCTACGCTCGGTAGATTTGTAATAGCAAATTTATAATTTTAAACAAAAATCTATCAGAACATAAAATCGAAAGAGGTTTAAACAGATATATAAGAAAATCTGTATAAACCATCGTTAATAGTTTCGAAAATACAGTAAAAAGATGTATAATTTTTAAACTTGACAACGTCATGTTTTATTAAAGATGTTGCAATCAGATCAAGCATAAACTAGGGGGCGAACACCTAACAAAATCTATACATGCACTAATAACAGAAATATGGGAAAAAGAGACAATACCAAGCGACTGGAAAAAGAGTATCATATGTCCCATTTA
>WYDF02082709.1:0-11104 GCA_009867245.2 Adranes taylori | reverse complement strand
TAAAAATCATGATGTTCAAATTATTATTTTTTACAAATATTTTTATAGTTACCAATAATTAATAATAAATACATTTTGTACAAGTATATGAATGTTTACAATAAAATATATAAAACTAAATTGTAATTCTCATTTCATCCCATTTGTCCCGCTTTGTCTCAATGAAAATGTGGTCACTTTAGCAATGGGCAACATAGTAATATCACTTAATAGTTGCTAAAAGGATTCATTGGTTGATCTAATATTTCCAAAATCAATATGTTGAATACAGTAACCGAAATTGTAATGAAGTAATCAAATTTATTTGTCAAATTTGTCGTAATTTTTTTTATTTTGTATAATAATGGTAAAGTGCATTTATTGGATTGTTCTAATTATTGGACTTACAAGCATAAAACTAGTATATGGAATTATCGATGGTTTGTTGTTAAAAGAAAACTTGGAACTTGAAAAACAATTTTCTTATATTGTTAGAATTACTTTACGCCCTAGACTTGAATCAAACGTTTTGCATGAAAGAGGTATAATTGCTACAGGTATAGAGAGTTTACTTTTACAAGTTGTTACGGGCCTTGAATTGGGCTTCTAATTTGCATTTACATTTTGAATCATTGATTGCATAACAAACTCAAATTGTAACAAAAAATATTTATTGTTAGTTACGTTATTGCAAAACTAGGATACCTTACCCCAATAGGATACTCACGATATTCGAATAGGAGTCTGTGAAACTTTCCGAAGCTTTTTTAGGAATTTTTCCAAATTTGGAAAATTCACTAAGCTTGTAAATTTATTCAACGTACACACAAAGCAATATCTCAGAAAAAGTTTCAGCTAAAGATTCGTATAAACTTTGTTAGATATTGCTCTATAAATGCTTTTGTTTCTATTGCAAAAGTTGACTTAACTATATACAGGGTGCGTCCACGAATATACAGTCGTGCACGTTTTTCGCGGCAACAGCTTTGCAACTTTTTATTTAATTTCTACATTAAATATCCTTTAATTGGCAAACAATAGAGGATGGTTAAAAGTCAATTATAAAGCGGAAGATTTATAGTCCATTCACACAACACTTTGATAATTCATCGCTGATTTGTCAGTAGTCACATGCATATTTCATTGCCTAGCCACACACACAAGATTGAAAGCAGCTGATTAATCAGTTGCGATAGTAATCTTATGGCAGCGCCGTGAAAGCGTTGAAAGATTTGTAACAGTTTTTCTTGCAACGCTCCGTTCTACATGACAAGCCAAATTACAGTTTTTGCGTATACACCACACATAATTTTTCCTTTGACATCTAGCCGTGCAGCTCAAATATGTGCTGATACATTTTTTTAACCACATGTCCTAGCCTGCCATGGAGGATAGAATGTTCTGTAGCCTGGTGTTTTTTCACTCGAAACCATAAAATGTCAGCAGCTTACTTTTTCATCTAACAGAAAACGCTTATTGACAAAACTTCTATAAAGTGTTTTTTCTAACCTTTGCTTTGGCTTCGGAAAATTTCAAATAAAAGTGGCACTCCTTAAAAGGAAATTGGCGCATTGTTTTCGTTTTTAGCGAATTATTAGTCCATATAGTAGGCTCCTCGTCTTAAATCCGTCTGGTCTCTTCTATATGTAGGCATTTCCATAACAGCTTATTTTTCCTGCGACAGTGCTTGTGTTTGACGTCCAACCATCTGGAAGGCGGCCCCTTTACAGCGCTTCGAGCTGCTAACCATGTTATCGGGTTGGGTACCTAGCCTCTGAAAATCCCTTTACAGCCTGCAATACAACATGTACGAGGATTGCTCTTTCGCCTCTCTGACTTTGGGTGTCTCACAAATCTCATCCGCCTTCAAAGTTGTTGTCAATCCCCTAGATAGCGGAGCTGGTATTTGGTCCGCCCCTGATTTTTAATATCCCAGGTACCCGTTATACCTAACGATCTATAGTGCCCCTATATAATTTAAGTCTTGTTTTATTGTGCCCACAGACTAGGTACAATGAAATATTTTTTTAAAATTATTATCTTTGTGTTTCGAGTAGGTTTTAACAACAGAAAATCAATGTTTTTATCAGAAAAAAGTGATGTTTGAAATAACGTAATTAGTATGATTGGCTTAATATTTTGTTATAGATCGGCACAGCAATAATTTGTAATACAATGACTAGAGTTAATTAGGGCTTTCTGCCTCATGATTTTGATGGGGCCATGAACAAGATAGGATTATATAAAAATGATCATACAAATTCTTACATAACAAGGTTCGATGCTATTATACTTTATATCGACAGATACATTACGCAGAATTATATTATTCTTCTTTTGCCCCAAAGCTAAGAAAAATTAAGAAACGAATTCCTGTCAGTAGTAGCCCACACAGTACGCTTAATCAGTTCCGCAAATATGCCTTACCTATTATTCGAATTTGCACTAATACAGGATAATTGCATCGGTTGTGGCCACTTTAATAGATATAGCAATATTAAAACATTTAATTTTTGATATTTTCTTTCAAAGATTTTTCCAAAATGACTTGTCACTGTTATTACTTGCAGGCAACACTATAGAACTAAAATATAGAGTGCACGACGTGAAATAAATATATCAATATCTTTAAAGTAATTTTTTCTAATTGTGGCCACCAGTTTGCAAGTTGTAGCCGCAATATCCATCAGATGTGGCCACCTTGTTCTTCTTCATCCAACGTCGTGACCTACATGTCTTCACTAAGATGGATATGTTGACGTTGAATAAGGCAATCAACTGATTTCTGTATTATTCGTTTAATAGTTGATTTCCAGGTCTGTTGGGTCTGTTGATCGTTCTAGCGCGTTGCTTTAGTGAAACTTGTTTCTGTTCGTTTTGAAATAATATCGGTCCACTGAGATGGGGATTAGTTCCGTTTCCTTTTGCCCTCTGGGTTACCCTGAACAACAAATTTTTCCGTGCTGCCATGTCGACAAATGTGTGCGAATAACTTGTCCACATGTCATCCATGACGAACTTTGTAAGGGTTTGAACTCATTTAAGATGGAGAAATTTGGGCTTATGGCAATGTCAGAGGATCCACTTATCTATCTGATTCTTAACTGCAATTTAAGTAACAATAAAACCTTTTTAAATATGCACTTCGAGCAAGTCCAGTTGACCAAACAAATAGTCGAGTAAGTAATGTATATTGCAAGCTTTCATACGCAACGATCTGCGTATGAAAACAAAATGCATGACCTTCAGATACCTGAAATACCATACCTGATAGTTCAACTCGCTTTCAATTTGGTTCGATCAGGTATTCTTCTTCGAGTTCTAATGCTATCAACAGATGGATAAATTTTCATTACGTCTTTTAGAAAACTAACAAATTTTTCCCATTTTTCACAATTTTGATAATTTTTCTATTCCATTGCTAATCATCTCTTTAGAGTTTTTACACACGAAATAACTTTGAACTGCGTACATAGTATATGCTGAAAATTTTACAAATGAGACGTTCTTTAACAAACACGAGTAATGGAACTTTCTTTAGCAAGAAACTATTTTGTCGTACATAATGATTTAAAGGTTTCCCAAAACCTGTGAGCTAAATTTATTTTTTAGGTTTTTGTCTCACTGATTTATGGGTACTAACGGGCTATAATCTGCATCAAAGAGCAATACTACTTAATAAAGTACACAATCTTGAAGTATGCTTGGCCCATAAACTTACGAATGCTTACGAGTGTGGAACACCTTCCCTGATAAGATTGGTTTCAACTGCTATTCGTAATCCGCAACTAACTGGTAAATCATATTATAATAAATTCGAAGGACGTTTTTATTTGCTGAGACTTGACAAAAAGTACAGCACGGACGAGCTGACTCCAGCACGATTATATACCTCGTACATAACCGAAAAAATGTTAGAGAAAAAAATATTTAAAAAATGCTTTTTTATTGGATGGGGTGCAGTCAATTATTCGAGAACGATTACTGTTGAGAACTATGAACATACAAAAGATTTAAGATATATCAGTGTGGGTATATTACAGAGATGTACTAGTAAAGCCATAGATAAGCGAATTTTTTTTTGTATTGAGGATATAAAAACGGCCCTATGTGAGGGTGATGAAGGAGCACCACTTGTTTGTGATGGCTATGTAATTGCAGCCAGTACAATAATGTTTTATAGTATATACTGTAGTCCATACCAAAGTGCAGCGTTTGAAGAAATATTCTTATACATTAAATGGATACAGCAAACTATTCTAGAACACCAAGATGACTTTAACGAACGTAGCACTAGTCCAGCGGATATGTTTTCATATAAAATGATTTACTGTAACGTTATTTTACTATTTCTATATTTCTATAAAATTGAGATTACTTAAGCATTTTCGTTTTAAATTAATACCACTTAACGCAAAGGGTGATTCTGGTAGAGGGATCACTTCCTCACAACAATCTAGGGGAATTCCTACTTATTCTTCTTCTTCCTCGGCCTTTATGCTTTCCACTGCTGGATGTAGGTCTGTCCCATTGATCGCCAATTTTCCCGGTCCTTTTCCTCCTGCTGCCATGTCCTCCTGACGTTCTTTTGAGATCGTTGGTCCATCTTTCCGGTGGACGTCAATTGGTCGTTTCTGTGGCGGCCGCCATTGCATAATGGTTTTGGTCCATCGATCGTCGGTCGTTCTGGCAATATGACCTGCTCAATTCCATTTTAGCGATGCTATTCGTTACATGACATCGGTGATTATTGTTTGCTCTCGGATCCACTCATTGTCATTTTGTCTCGGAGTGAGATTCGTAGCATTGCCCTTTACATGACCCTTCTTGCCACTCTAAACTCTCAATTATGTCTTTGTTATCGTGAGAGTTTCGGCTCAATGCGTCAACATTGGCAGCACTCACATGTCGAATACCTTCCTTTTCAGAGTGCTGTTCATGTTACTCTTGAATATATACCGCAGTTTGCCGAACGCTGTCCAGCCGAGTTCGATTTTTCTTCTGATTTCGGCCGTTGGATTGTCGAGACCGAGTTTCATGTACTTGTAAGAGCTTACGACTTCGACTTCCGCATCTCCTCTTTGGATAGCTCTGGCGCCATAGATGTTCGTTATGATTTTCGTTTTCGACATGTTCATCTTCAAACCAATTTTCTACGATTCCTCGTTGAGCTGAATCAGCATCGTTTCAATATCTTCCAGAAAAGTTGATATCAAGACAGTGTCGTCGGCAAGTCGAAGGTGAAACTTTCCATTTACGTTGATTCCCATTTCACTTAAATCATGTTTTTTGAATACAGTTTCCAGAGATGACGTGAACAGTTTCGGTGAAATGGTATAGCCTTGACTTACTCCTCTTCCAATTCGAAATTTATCGGTGGTTCTGTGAAGTTTCACACATGACGTTGCATGCTCGTAGATATATTTGAACATACGCGTATATCTCGAATCGATCCGACATTCGTCCGAGGAATCTATATTTGACTATAACTCGACCGAATCAAAAGCTTTCTCGAAGTATATGAAGCACACTGCAATGTTAATTTTGTATTCGTTGCACTTTACGATTAGACTCCTCATCACCTGCAAATGTTCATTTGTGCTGAAACCAGATCGAAACGCGTCTTGTTCTGTGCTGATAAAAGTCTAGCTTCTTCGTGATCCTTTTCGTTATCACCTTCATAAAAAGCTTGTAAAATTGCGAGCGCAAACTGATGGGCGTGTAATTTTCTAGTTTCATAATGTCACCCTTCTTGTGCAGCAGAGTGATAACTGCGTTTTCCATTATGATTCCGGTATTTTCTCTTTTTCGGGACACTTGTTGAACAGACCAGTTACCATTTCGAGCAGTACGGGTCCACCTTCTTTGATGACTTCGATCGGAATATCATCGTCACCTGGAGCTTCCTTTTTTTCATTTCGTCTAACGAAGCCTGTACTTTGTCGATCTTTATGTCTGGCAATTCTTCGGATCCGACGTACATTATCACCGGTCTTGTTTGCCGTGTTTCTGCAGGTGGTTTGGACCGAATCGACGTGAATAAGTCCTCATAGAATTCTCGTGCGATATCCAGTATCTTGTTCTGATCTATCTCTATCATTCCGACCTTATCTCTCAATCTAAAAATTTGCCTGTTACCGTTCATCTGCTTCGCCCGTAAGACCGTCATGTTCCCGATGGCTTCAATAACGTTTGTCGCCAGCTTTACATTGCCTTTCACCATTTTTAGCCTGTCCGATATCAAGTCCAGCGTTTTTTTGCTGAGTTTCAACTCTGTAATGCGTGTAGATCGGCATCTGGTTTCCAGGAAACCTTTCAGAAAGTCTACTATTTTCGTGTTGACTCCATCAGTTGTGGTAATTTGTGTATCTACTCCGTTCAGTCCTTTGTCCATCTTTTCTTTGAATTAAGCACTTGGTTTTTTCAGGCGATGGACGTTCAGAACGACTTTCTTCCTGACCATTTTCTCTCTTTCTGTTCTTTGTGTTCAAGACGACTTGGGCTCGCACCATTCGATGATCGCTGCCCGTTGTGAATCTATTTGGCACAGTGTAATTTTTGACGATCGAATTGCAGTTCGATATGATGAAATCGATCTCGATCTTTGTTCTGCCGTCCACACTGGCCCAAGTCCACTTCGTTTGAAGTTTACCAGGGACAAACGATTTCATTGCTATGATGTTTTGTTGTTGGAGAAAATTCAGCAAAGTATCTCCTCGTTCGTTGCTTTGATCGTAACGAAAAGTTCCAATTGATGGTTCTGCAACATCTAATCTTTTTCCCAATTTGGCGTTGACAACGCCGACCAATAACTGATATGCAGCTCCATTTTCTTCAATAGCTTTCGAAGAAGGTTTCGATTTCTTGCTCGTCATGAGCTGTGGTCGGTGCATATGCTTGGTTGACTGTTAGACTGTACATAGCATTTATCTTCAGGCGCACGTAAATGACTATCGGAGATGCTGTTCACGTGAGTTATTCGGTTCGACCAACTACACCATGCATTGACGTCTGGCTATCACTACCTCGGTAGTACACAAGTTTCTGATTTTAGTTTCAAGCATTCTTCTGTACGCCGTCTGACTTCGCTTAATCCGACAATGTTCTATTTCATTTTTTCCAGCTCATTTTTTTAGCACCCTCTTCTCGTCCTCTGGTCTAGCTGTTGTTATAGTCAGGGATCAACAAGCGGCTGGGAACTGAGGGCCGTTTTGGTTGGTTACTACTACTACATGAATATAAAGAAAATAATAAAGTATGTTACTCCAAGAACATGATGGGAGTATCTCTACATGTAGTAGCTTCGACTGCAAAGCAGTAGTTTCTTCTCTAACTTGTTAACTGTCTATTTCTCTCCTGCTTTAAAGTCGAGAGTTTTAAAAAAGTACAATTTTTGGCGCGTTTGAAACAGCTGACTAATCATTTGCGTTAGTGCTCATATGGCTGCGTCGCGAAAGTAGGGAAAGGGAGTTTTTCCTGCCATGCTCCGTTCTACATGACAAGCTAAATGGCACCACTTTTTGCCTAAACATACAACTTTTTGTGTGTGTATGACCATCTCATTACGTTAATTAAAGAAGAAGAAGATGGTGAAAAAGTCATCTTGATCGAGTCAAATTGCTATAAACATTTTTGTATCTTTATAATGTTAGTGCACTTGTACTTTGTATTAATTGTATTTATAAACACAAAATCAGTATGTGGAATTGTGAATGGTTTACTGTTAAAGGATAATTCAATATTTGACAAAAAAGTTTCTTATATTGTCAGAATCATAGGACCCCCTGAACCTAAAGAATACTTGTCGAAGGAAACGGGTTTACTTAGCACAGGTAAGAGGCGAATTATTTGTACAAATTTATGCAGATGAGACTAACCTGTTCCGTGCCGAGATGCAATTGGTGCAATGCGCTAGGGCGGCAAAATATTTAAGGTGGCATATGCAATTTTCTTAATAAACGAAGCAAATTAATAGATAATTTACAACAATGTTAACAAAATGGATTTGTTGAAATGTTGTTTGAAAAGTTTCTATTAATGTGTTTGTGCAATTAATGTTTTGGAAAAGCGACAAAAAGTTTGCATTAGGGCGACACTAAACCACGGAACAGCACTGAAGGATGACTTATAATAGTTTAAGTTTTCGAGTTTTATATGAGATAAGCCCCTTTTAAAGAACTGATATTACCAGTCCTTCCCCACTTACCAACAATATATGAAGTATATGCTGCTTGCCACAAGTTGACACAAAGTTGCAATAAAATAAAATATGTTTTCTTTTTCAGGTATTTGTGTTACTGATTCGTGGGTGCTAACAGCCGCCCACATCCTTAAAAAATATAATACCCCAGAATTGGTTCAAAAGCTTCAAATTTGTTTAAGTCATTTCCTTACCAAGGATTACAAGTGTGGAGCACCTTCTCTAATAAGAAACGTTACACATGGTATCCCTAATCCGAGACTATCACTGTCTAATGAATCATTTCATCATCATTTGGAAAGATTAGTTTCTTTGCTTAGGCTTGGTAAAGGTTACAGTTCGAAAGTAATGTCCCCAGCACGTTTATATAAGTCTCATATAACCGATAGCATGCTAAAACGAAAAATATTTCACACATGCACTTTTCTTGGTTGGGGTGCTACACGTTTGATATCTATGTCTGAGGAAACGTATGACAATTCAAGATATGTAAGATATAATAATGTTGGTGAATTACAGCGATGTAATTTACCAACATCCGAAGCGGAACGAATATTTATTTGTGTTCATGATAATAAAACGGCTATATGCGCCGGAGATGGAGGAGGACCACTTGTTTGTAATGACTATGTAGTTGCAATTAACACAATGACGATCCTAACATCGAACGAATGGTGTAATATAAAGCAGATTTCAATTCTTGAAGAAATTTTTTTATATATTGAATGGATTCAGCAAACGATAACAGAACACAAAGATAAATTTGACAAACCCAACACTAGTCCAATGGCTACATTTTCATATAAAATGCATTTTTTGAGCACCTGTCTATTATTTCTATTTTTGTAAAAATTTAGACTTCTTTAAGGTTTTTGCTTTATCACTAGATATGATAATAAATTAACATTTCTATCCTTTCATGAAATTTATCTCGATATATAAGAGGTTTCGCCCGATACACTCACTGACTGACTCATCAACGCGCAGCCCAAATGCCTAGACACAGAAAGGTCAAAATTTGCCGAACGCTTCTCCTTATGACGTAAGCATCCACTTGGATGGGATTTTTTGAAATTCGACCCCAAAGGAAATTTTAGGCTCATTTGGAAATGGTTAAACGTAGAAACTTGAAACTCAGCTGACAGACTCTTCGTTGCAATACATTCGACACGTATAAGATGAAATTTCCATATTTTGAAGGGTTAAAAACTGGGGTGGAAGATGTACAAAACAAAAATTAAAATCGCCGTATCTCAGAAATCAATTAGCTTAGGAAGTTCCAATTAGGCAAGAATATTCTTCGTTAAAATCCATTAGACACTTTTAAGACGAAATTTAGATTTTTAGTTTTTGAAAGATTAAGAGGGGGGGGTCTTATAAAAAAGAATTAAAATAACCGTATCTCGGACACCAATTAACTTAGGAAGTTGAAACTTGGCAAGAATATTCTTCGCTAAAATCCATTAGATCAGTGTAAGATGAAATTTTGATTTTCAGCTTTTGAAAGGGCAAAAGCGGGGGTCATATAGAGCAAAAATTAAACTAACTGTATTTCAGAAACCAATTAACTTAGGAAGTTGCAATTTGGCAAATATATTCTTCCTTAAAATCTCCTAGAGTCGTGTAAGACAAAATTTTGACTGTCAGCCTTTGAAGGAGCGCATAAAGCACAAATCGGTATGACCGTACCTGAGAAACCAATTAGGTTAGGAAATAATAATATTCACAAGAATATACTTCCTGAAATCTATTAGTTACAAACCAAAATCAAAATCCTTAGGAACTAAATTTTAAAAAATTTAACCCCCTCTGGGGATTAAAAATAGGGTTAAAATTGAGGCTATTTCAGAAACGGTTAAATGTAGAAGCTTGAAATTCGACTGAAAGTTTTGTTAAAATTTATTCTACACGTATTGAGGCGAAGAGGTTGCAGTTTCCCTGTTTTGCAATGAATGACGATTAACAAGTCTCAGGGGCGGTCGCTGAAGGTAGTATAAATTGATTTGAGAGAGGAGTGCTTTTCACATGGACTGTTCTACGTGGCCTATTTTAGAGTGAGCTCATCCAGCACCTTGGTAATACTACAACCTGAGGCAGAACCACCGATGCGATGTATAAAGAGGTATTGTAATAAAACAGTCGTAACTCCAGCAAATATTTTCGCAAAACCTTGATATTTACAAATATCGCAAGCGAAGCTGCGACGGGAGTTGCTTGTTGCTGCATATAACTTTCAGCTATTTACAAATATTCTCAGCATGCACAATAAAATCTAGATTTATAAAATAATTTCCTATTGTATTTGAAGGTGTTTAAGTCATGAACAGGAAAAATATCATATCTTTTGAAATTATAAAAATAATATTATGTTACTATGCTTTAGTGAAAACAACGCTAAGCTACAAAACAAGGAGGTGCCGTGAGGATGATACGAGTTACTGGGATAATCCGGACCACAGACTGCATGCTCCCTAATATCTCTCAAATAAAGAATCATTCCAACATTCCAGGCACAAAAGAAAGACTGTAGGATTTACAACTGGCTAAAGTTAAAGTTATTTATATGTATGTGTTGTGTAAACCATAATAATAAAGTACCCTCTAATTTATACAACAGAATTAAGTAAAAGGAATATAAGTTTATTTAATATTTAAGATTTCATCTCACTTAAAAATTCTAATGGATAAAAGATATTTAATATTAGTTTAGCAAATTTACAAAGCTAAACAAATTAATAAACATTAATTTCCGTTCAATATCAAAAACTGAATATGTGTAAATGTACTATGTAGGTACAACAATTATGTACATGTTACCTGTAGGCACAACAGGTAATGTACTATGTAGGAAACAGGAAGTTATAAATGCAATAAGGAACAGCAAAAACGGAAAATCTCCTGGACCAGACCAAGTGCACATAGAGA
>WYDF02082698.1:0-11106 GCA_009867245.2 Adranes taylori | reverse complement strand
GGTATGTTTTGTATGAACGTTGCATGACCGACGTTGAAACAACGTTTGTATGAACGTTGTTTTGCCCGCCACCTAATTCCCAGATTTTCCTACGGCGCGGACAGCTCTGCTGTCTACATCGCCGCTGATTTGCTGCGGATAGCACACACAATACCAAATTCCAGCGGCATGTAACCGCGGCTTTGCGAGGCTTCAACGTTGCCAGCGCCATGGCCTAATTGCCGTGACCAGCGACGTGACCTAGTTGCCGCCGGTAGCGACATGGTCTAATTGCTGCGGCTTCGCTTCAACCAACGGTGTGATCTAAATTCAGCGGCTTAGCCGCGGCCAATGGCTTGGCCTAATTGATGCGCCCTGCGGCCACGGCAATCCTGGTGTCTCCTGAAGTGTGTTACAACATAGTGGACAGCAGAAAATTCACCGTACTCAAATACCCATGTATATAAATTTTAATGGCGATCGGTTGAACGGTCTGGAAATTGATGTGCTGCAGCGCTATCTAGTGGCGAGCATAAGAAAGTGGATAGAATAAAAATATTCGCCGTTCACAAATACATATGTACATTAATTTTTATGGCAATCGGTTAAACGGTGTAGAAGTTGATGTGCTGCAGCACTATCTAGTGGCGAGTTACAACAAAGTGGATTGCATAAAAATATACTTCGTACTCCAATACCTATGTACATACATTATCATGCTGATCCGCTGAACGGTCTAGAGGTTTATGTGCTGCAGCGCTATCTGGTGGCGAGTTGCAAGAGAGTGATTAGCTATTCGTCGTTCTCAAATATCTATGTATATAAATGTTCATGTCGATCGGTGTAGAAGTTGGTGTAGCGTGGCGCAATCTAGTGGCGGGGGTACAACAATGTGGATGGCATAAAGCCTTCTCCCTGAAAAATACATACTTTGTGTGAAATTTCATTATGATCAGTCTAACGTTCTTGAAGTCTATTAATAGCCAATATACCAACATTAATGATATATGCATATATATATATATATATATATATATATATATACTAGCGGACCCAGCAAATGTTGTTTTGCTCCGCACCTGAGCCCCATGTTTGTCTAAGGCGTGGACAGATCTGCTGTCCGCACTACTGTGGCCTGCGGCCAGGCAGCGAAATTGCCTAATTGTCGTGAGCAGCGACATGATCTAATTGCTGCGTAGAGCAGTATTGATCATTGCCCCAGCCAGAAGTATTGTTTCATTGCCGCGGCTCCACCGCGGTCAGCGGTATGGTTTCATTGCCGCGAGTTAGCCGCGGCCTCCGGCCTATAAATTTTGATGGCGATCGGTTGAACGGTGTATAAATTGCCGCATCACCATCTAGTGGTTAGTTACAACAAAGTGGATAGCATAGCAATATTTTTCATACTTAAATACCTGGATATATAAAATTTCATGGAAATGGATTGAACGGTGTAGAAGTTGATGTACTGTAGCGTCTTCTAGGGACGAGTTACAACAAATTGGATAGCATAAAAATATTCTTCGTACTCAAATATCTATGTATAGACATTTTCATGCCTATAGGTTGAACGGTGTAGAAGTTGATGTACTGCATAAACTAGATAGCATAATAATATTCTCCGTACTGAAATACCTATGTGTGTATATTTTCATGGCGTTCGGTTGAACGGTGTTGAACTTAATATGTTGCAGCGCCATCTAGTGGCTACTTACAACAAAGTGAATAGTATAGCAATATTCTTTGTACTCAAATACGTAAGTATATAGAATTTCATGGCGATCGGTTGAACGGTGTAGAAGTTGATGTGCTGTAGCGCCACTTAGTGGCGAGTTACAACAAAAGGAATAGCATAAAAACCTTCTCCCTGAAAAACTACATATACATAAAATTTCATCATATATATATATATATATATATAGATTAACATCGTTTTAATATGTTTTATTGCTACCCGGTCGGACGCCATTGATCCATAACGTCAGATAAGTTTTTTCAGGTGCATTAGCTATAAGCTGCATTGGTTAAAATAAAATTGGCACAGAACAATTTTCAGTAATAAAAACCTTGTCAGAGACTTTGATTATTTTGTTACACATTGCTTTAAGTAGTATTATCACCCCGTCAGACACCACTGATGCATGAATCACTATGTATACTTGAAAACTCGTATACATCCTATATATGTATTATTTATGTATTAACTTGAAATGATTCAGAATGAACTTCAAATGATTCAGAATTCATCTCTGCTAAATAAGTTATTAATTTCGAAGTTATTGTATTAATGCGTCACAAAAGAATAACTGAATTAAATTGGGATGAGATCAAAAATTATAAATCTCTTGATAAATGCATTTCAGTAATTTACTCAATTAATGATTAATTTGTATACAATTGTGACAAAGAATACATAATTATCATATTCTGTTCCAACTAAGTGTAACATTACTATTTCATTTTAATGGCTTATACATTGCTCAGTCAAGGAATTTTAGTCCAGAAAGTTGTTTAAATATATTCCCGTATTATAATAGCAAAAATGAATCCATTTTTCATAGTAATCCATTTTTCAAGTGCCAATGTCCTATACTTTAGTACCCAGACCTTCTTAAGCCAACAGATGCTTAAGTATTCCACAAGCAGAGGTGTCGATTTCTTAGAGGGATGTATACGAGTTTTTATTTCTTTCATATGCCTCACACCACACTCTCGCAATAATAGCATGCCAGTGTTGTCATGTTACGATTTTCCGTGCGAATTTTTGAATACCAGTTAATTTTAATTTAACATCATAGATTCGATTAGCAAATCCATCAGCAACTATTCACAAAAGTAATCACCTTTACTTTGAAATTTATTTAAACCCCACCCATACCAATTACTTCATCAATTACCCTTCCAACTATGCAAAGGCTCATAAATGACCATCTTGAATAGCTTTTTTTATAGAAGCTTTATTTACTATTCAGTTTTGTTATGAACATTTTGAATTTGAGATGAAAACTAGCAGTTAGATGGCCAACAGGAACCATTACGATTTAAAAGTCATCAAAAAAGTATACCGCAGAAGTACAAATAACAAACAATCAAAGTTATTATCATTATACTCACAAAAGATACTGTTCTATTCCATTTCATGGTCAAGTTTATTAAACAGATTTTTTCTAACATTAATCATAATCTTGTCATCTCTTTTCCTAATCCCACTAAACTCAGCACTTACTTTATTTGTAACAAAGATCAAGTGGATCTCTTGCTCAGATCAGGTGTCTATGCCCTTTCCTATAAGTGTAACTCGAACTATATAGAACAAACTGAGAGATTTTTTTAACTTTAGCGCAAGAGAACAGCTATACAGTTCGTCACCTACAAATCTAATTCTAATTTCAAAGTGCACAATAACCACCATAATTCTTATTTGGAAAAGGAACAAAACGTAATCTGGTTCACAATATGGAATTAGTACTTACAAAACCTTTTCAGGACACTGGAGTCATCAAGTAAACTATATTTTTATAAAGAAAACATAATATGTAGCACCGCCCCAATATAACAGTAAATAGATTTAAAAGTAAAATAAGCAGATTTAAAAAAAATAACCAGATATAACCAGGGTCTGTATAAAACAATAATTTTCTACAAAATGTACGAGGGACGTAAAAATCTTTGTTTACATAAAAATCAGGACAACGCCATTTAAGAGCTTGCTGAATTTGGTGGTTTACATTTTCAAAATGGTGTACAGTGTGCGAGTCCATCGCTTTTAATTTGGATAGTGTCTCAATTATAAGATGATAAGCCTCAGCCAATCTTTTAGCAGAAAATATATTTTTGAACGCAATTGATACATTACATCAGTATTTTCTTTGGATTTCACAATGCTTCTGACTGAATCTGGTCACTTTTGGATAATTCCTCATCGCAGCTCAAATGATGTAATGGTTAATGTCACCGCTATCCACTTCTAGTTTTAATTTCTACGCTAGATTCACACATTTCTCCGCACTTGTCCGCCAGTTCAATCAAACAGAGTTTCTTCCACATGATGATGTTCTAGTTCTTATTGCCCTTCCATTCTTTTGATCATTTTGGTTTTTGGCCACTTGGCATCTGAGAGTAGTTGCAGAGGTCCAATTCTGTAGAACAGCGGGGCTGTCTGCGTAGTAGGCAAGAATGGAAACCGGGGATTCATAGACAGTCGATTTACAGAGTAGGCGATTTATAGGGTTGACTAGTTACCCTAAACAACTTTTGTGCTAACTGAATTTAATAGACGAGTCATAAGCTGCCAGTGAAAAAAAAATAATAAAAAGATCAACTTTTGTTTTATGCAAAATATAATAAAACTTACGGACTTCCAGTATATGAAAGATGGGGTAGCGATCACGTCAACCATTATTCTCTAATGTCTACACTCTTAGTCTTTTGAAATAATTTAATATAATAAATTTTATTTAAGTACCTACTTCAATATTTGTTTATAGCATGGGATAATATTTTTAAAGGATTTTAATATTATATGACTTGTCGGTAGTACTTCGGACTAAAAGTCACGGAGCTTGGGCAGTTTGCCCCCACGTCGTGCATAAATATAAAAATGATTACATCCAACATCTATACAACTTATAAAATAAAAATTACATTTAAATTGGTTTCTATAAAAATAAATAAATAGAATTCAAATATATAAAATAATATTTGGCAACAACGTGTAGGACAAAGAAAACTATAGAAAAGCAGTTCTAGATATTTTAAGATTCCAAATGCATCCACAATTCAGACATTAGAGACGATCCGTGCAGGGAGAAACTTGCAAATCCCATAGCCTCTATATGGATATATGCAGGGATCTATTCGCTACTATGGAGGGATAAACTAAGAAGGTTAGTTTTATTAGCTCGCCAATATCACGGATTTGTTTAAATATGCATCAACCGTACGATGTTGCCATGTTTTTAAAGTCATTTATAAAAAATAATAGTTCAATAAAATATTTAAAAAAAAAATTGTAGTTGCCGCAAATTATGCTCTTGTTATGGTAGATAAGCTTAATAGATTCGAAGCAGTTTGAAGGATTGTGTACAATGATATAGAGTAGTGATGTGTCGTTCCTTCAAGAGTGTTTTTTATCGCGGTATATGTTTGAAACGCGATCCAGCACGATCTGTTTTTTGATAGAAGATTAAGTTAGTAATAAATAGAAAAAGGTTTCTATATACTTCGAACGCACTAGCATAGGTTTCTACCTTCATCGAAAAATAAACAAATAAGCAACGCATTTGTCGAGAGCAGTCGCATGGTTCATTATTCTGTGTTTCGAGCCAGTTCCAGTGGAAATAAACAACAAACGAAATCAACAACAACAAACGAATGCATGAACAATAAACGAAAATATGTACGAATATCGCACCGACCTGCATACCGCATCGGATGCAAAACGATCATTATCGCTTCTAATACCACGTTGTCTAACAGAACGAAATAAATAAATGATACGAGGATCGTAATTGTTCTGCGTTGTTGAGGTGTGCGTTTGATACACGTAAATCTTTTTGATTTATATCGATGGTTCCAAGCGTTTTAGGTCCAAAGTAAATATGGGGCCGTTGGGGACCAACTGCCGCTCCCTTGTTAAAATGACCTAAAAGTTTGATTCTTTAATATTACGTGGCCAAGAGGACTATACCTTAAAGTAAAGCAAAAAGTATCAACACGTTCAGATTCAAAGATAATGTAAAACATGTGAAAATGTAAACAAATATAATGTTAGAATTTATAATAAACTTTTTGTATGTATATGTTTCTATAATCTATAATAACAGTTACATATTAATTAGTCATATAGTATAATCATAACATTAATTTCAATAATTATATAATATACCTCACTGAAGCACCATCAAGTCGTAAGGAAATTATGAGCAACTGTATTATTTCATTGATTTCTGAAAGGAGATGATGAGTAATATTTTTTTTTATTATTAAAAAAAGTTCTACATACTTTTCCTCGTATACTTTTTCCTCGCATAAATTTAAAAAATGATCTCTGAATTTTTTTTTTCAATTATGTTTTATAGAAAAACAAATGTCTTGTTCTTTATAAAGATTTTTTTTAATTAAAAATTAATAAAAATCATAATTTACACTAACTATTAAAATATATTGTTAATGAAAAATTGTAAAAATTTTTAAACTAAAAATAATTTTAAATTATTATAAATGATTTGCGCAAAATCACTAAATTAAAAATAGCAAAAAATAATAATTTACACCATATATAGTTTTTATATGAACATTTAAAAAATTGTAAAATATAAAAAAATAATTCTAAATTATTTTAAGAAACTTTTTTCTTAAATCAAATTTCTTCATTGATTTCATTAAAAAAAATCTCAAGAACAACTTTTTTCACTTTTTTCCAAAAAAAACAAAAGAAATGATTTGGCCATAATCATTAGAGCGTTGATCATTAAATAATCATTAAAAATCGCCCGAAAAAAAAACCAAAACTATATAATAGTATCGGAATAGCAAGCATATTTGTGGCGACAACTTTGTTGATTCCGCTTAATTCGGAGCGCCAAATTTGATTAATGGTGTTTTTGTACGTGCTGCTAAGAGTTTCTTTGATTTTGACTGCATCATGTATATGACTTTCACTGATACCAAGTTACAGGTATCTCTCATCAACCTTAATGCGTGAGAAGGTTGATCTGTTAGCAAGCTGAACGGATCAACCTTCTCTATATCCGGTCTTCCTTTTCTGAGATGGACCACTGCACATTTATCTGATCCAAATGCCATACCAATGTCCTTAGTGTACCTGGTGACTATGTTTAAGGAGTTGGCTAACAGTAAAGTTTTAAGTCATCCATATAAAACAGATGACTTTCGCTGTGTATCCGACTACCAGGCTTTCCACATGGGTACCCTTTCAAGCGGCGTAAAGCTACGGATAGAGGGAGTAGTGAAATGCAAAACAACAAAGGACATAGTGAGTCGCCTTGGAAAATGCCCTTTTGGTAACGGACTGGATTCGTTACATCGCTTTTCTTGTAAGCTTTGATGACAAACCGAGTTTTCCATTGCGACATGAGTATTTGCATGCAATTCACTAATTTCTCGTAGACTTTTAGACTCTACAATAATTTGATAACCAAACTATGTGGAGTAGTGTCAAGTGCCTTATTGTAATCGATCTAGACCATGGATAGGTTGGGTTTGTATTGTATTGCGCCTTGAATGACGCAACCATCAATTAGAAGATTTCCTTTGCACCCAGCCAAGCCGCTCTTAGATCCACGTTGTTCGTAGATACGTCCCCAAACGAGTTGTATGGCATTTAATATTATTTCAACTAAGATGCTAGTATATATCTTATAGCAAGTGTTTAGGCAAGTTATGGGCCTATAATTCTTTGGATCAGATGATGTCCTTTTTTGTACAGCAATACTGTCCGTCCTTCTGTAACCTACCGCGGAATAGGCTTTTTTCCGTTGAGATACGATGTGAATCCTCTGGCCAGATATTCATGTGCGCAAGTAAACTTTTTACACCCAAAATTCGTAATAGCATCTGGCCCAGGCGCGGCGAAGTTCTTTTCCTTTCATAGCTCTCTGTATTTCATTAACTGTTATACGCGGACAAGTATTCAGATTTTGCGCTTGACGTTCACAAAAGGAATTAAACAACGTCATCGCCGGAGTCTCTACATGGTACCGTGTGTTCATATAGGTCTCCCAGAAAGCTTCAGCCTCTTGTGCAGAGGGTGGGCTTCCTGAATTTCCCATCTCTTGTTTCTGAAATAGCTTGGAGTGATTGTGACGTAAGGTAAAGTTGTCACTACTGAATTTTATTTTTTGACAAAGTATCCTTTTGACTTGCAATTGCACACGAAGTTGGTCAATGTGCTTATGTTTAATAGTTACTAAAATAACTTTATTGAGTGTGTGGTGTGCAGACTGGATCTTTTTTATGATCTTTCGAATTTTTGGACTGTATTTTCTCCCACTAGTTATATAATCCACAACACTTTGCAGTCTTGAAATCTCCTGTCGTTTAGCTTTAATTTCCATCCAGCTTCTTTCTCTTATTAAGCAATTTCTGCAAATCTGGGCCACTTTGTTGCTTCCGCAACTAATTCTAAAGTGGCCTCGTACACATTTTGTTTTATGCTTAATAAGTGAGAATTAGGATGGATTCTCTGTTCTAACACACTTTTGATTTTGGCAAGAATTTAGAGAAATGATGGTGTTGGCTTGCCTTTAAATCCTCAATGGAACCGTGCGCATCATCATATGCAGTGGTCGGTTCTGCTCAGATCTTTTTTTGGGTCATTTACATCTTTATCATTATCTTCCTGCAATAGGTGATAGTGTTTCCTTTTAAGATAGGCTACGTAGTCAGGCAAATGTTATTTGGACATATTTGAGTGTTCAGGATGCATATCCAGCCAGATACTATGCATCCTGTTCACGTAGCCTCTCTTAGCGGGTTAGATCAATTCATAGGCGCGAATTAAGTCTTGACGCAACCTCTCTGTCCACTCCAGGCGCTCGGTACCGGCGTTGGACTCAGTTCCTCCCTCGGTAGAGAACCTGCACTTCGAGCTACAGGCAACTGAGGAACTGGTTTCACTTGTTTCGTTGTAGTTTTTGGAACTAAGTGTGTAGTCTCTTCAGGGAAATTAACAAGGAAGAAACCTGTAAAATTTAGTCGGTGGGAGATATTGTGCCACTGCCTACAAACCCAAGCACAGTTTAGGGGCTAGGGAGTTGCCGGCAAGAAATGTGCTCCCTTTTATTGTCAGCAGGGCAATGGAGGTATATGATTTTCTTCCTCCCTTAAGCGATTCGGGTACGTGGGTACGCTATAGTGGCCAAATACTTATCAGCTGACTTGTAGGGCTAATATGCAGGGCGGTTATGTATAACCGCCCAGCATATTATTATTATTATTGCGTTTACACCGTCTTATTAAAACCATTTGGTTTGAGTGTTTTATTTGCTGTATATCATGATTTAAAGCTTATGTTTTGATTAATGATATGTTTATTTTTTAAATTAATATTTTCTTTTCTATGTTTATATTAGAAGAACAAACACGGTTTTGTTAAACTTTTAGTGCTGTTTTCTTGTTAGTGCATAAGTTTATTATAGATTCCCCGCAAGAACGCGTACACCTTCTTTACTAACCAACTGAGTTTACTTGAGCCATCGGTCTTCAGTATTTGTAAGCTACTGAGGACCGAAGGAACATCACCATCAGTTCCAGAGTGCGATCTCACTTTAAACTGACCTGGCGCATGAGCAACCTATTTCCGAAGAGCATTTGATTCTATAACAATTATTGAGATATTTCTTTGCGCCATTACGCCATCAGGATGCGTTACGTATAGCGCCTGATTCATGTGCTCGTCCAGGATTAGTATTATTTATTAGAAACCTTTATTTAGCATAAGCAATTAACGATACAGAACAAAATAGTACATATTCCAAAAATTTTATAAATTCCAAATAAAATTCTTAATTGGGAGATAGGAGAATATTTCAGTCCAATACACCCTCTAATTGCCTATTATTTTATTACCATTCTCATCTTCAAACATTAGAGGCATTGAGAAGAAAATAATACCTATTAAATTTATTAATAGCATTCATCTAATCTAATAGCATTCAGCGTAATCTAAGTTTGTTAAATCCACAAGGTATATAACTCATATAATAATCAAATATGGGTTTATACAATAGTGAAACAGGTTCAGATTACATGAAATCGGGTCTCGTCTGATAGGTAACAGGGTCTAGCTAATAGGGAACAGGTAGCAGCTGGTAAGGATCAGGTCAGGGCCAGATAGCAGCTGATAGGAAACACGAAAGGAACAGGTCTTCCTTGATAGGAAACAGGAAAGGACCAGTGTCTCTAACCACTTTCCGCTTTCTATCCTTCATCACCTTTCATTAATACTTTGGAATTGTATTAAGAACAATTCACTCAGCATTTGAAGCTATCCATCTCAAATAAAACACGTGCTCATCCGGGATTAGTAGTGGTACCGAAATGTGGTCTACATTTTTAAATACAAAAGGGGGGGGGGTGGCAAATAGCGTGCATTAATTAGTTTCCAAGAGTAGGACCCAAACCACTGCTCCTTAGGAGATTAATTACAACATAAATATTAAGTAAACATATTTTATATCTATCAATATGAAATTTATTTCCTGAAATAAATTTAACCATAAATATAACTGGAAAATTGATTTCATCAATAATTCAATTTGTCGAGAATGATACATATCGCGAATAAGTTCACATTTCCGTTCCCCCTCCTAGCACGCGTGTTCTTAATTTATCGAAACCGTGCAACTGATACATACATCTACGAGATGTGTCGATTGAACTGAGAGAATGTGATTTGGTATTTGTAAATTGGACACCGAACACAATTTTCTTTGAATGTGCCTTCTAGTTGGTCGACGCAATAGTGTTATACAGATAAAAGCAAAAACTCGTATTCTCGAAAAATCTAATTTTTACATTCGAAAATTTAATGAACGATTTAGTAACAAACGAACTTTTGACCTGAAAGCATAGCATTGCAATTCAATAACAGACTTATGAGCATGCAGAGCGTCATGAGCATGCAAGATTTGGTTGAAGAGGATATGATTTTTTCATAAGTCTGTTATTGAATTCCGAAGCAATATGTTCAATACGAAAGCTCAATTGTTACTGAATAGATTCGTCTACCAACATTGTTTGGTAGTGATATGTTTGGCTGCCATTGAAAGTTCACATAGTTACTTGAATCACATACTAATAAAAGTGTGGCTGACTCTGTAGTAAATAAAAATGTTGAAAAATAAATTCTGTATCTTCTTTTGATCACGCCCTTTCCTCACGAAGATTGGCGATCTATATGGCTAACATTGTCCTGGATACAGCAGCTCTAAATATCTCAGTCGAAGTGCATCCGATCCATCATCTAAGGTTTTTCAACCAGGAGTTCTGAGGTCTTGCAAGAATCCTTCAATTATCAGCCTCAGTTATTCGTATTTTTCGCCTCTCATGATATGGCCTATGTATCTTGTTTTTCTCTCTTTAATGATGTTTAATAACTCTTTT
>WYDF02082687.1:0-11106 GCA_009867245.2 Adranes taylori | reverse complement strand
ATGTTATTTTTAAAAGGATGACAAAACAAAATTAAAATAATGTAATTAGTAAATATTGTTATCGTTTCGTAACTTTAAAAAATGTTGAAGCATAATAATAATTTAAATACATTAAAAATTGTTTGCTTTTGTTATACTTGAATTATTTACCGTTAAATACTATTTAAATATCCGGCCCTAATTCTATATATACATATAATTAATTGTTCAAGTAAACATGTTTTTTATAGACACTTGTATTTTTGGTCACATTTTTTTAAAGTCATATGAGGTTTGATCAGATAATACATGAAATTGTTAAATTTCGCGTCTTGCAGAAGTTCAACTATATTTGCTATATTTGTTATTTATTTTATTGCTAGCTGTCAATATGTTTGCTTGTGTTTTTATATTAAACAATTTGCATTTAATATGTTTGTTAATTTATTCGAAAACTGCGCAAAGACGTTTGAAGATTCAAATTGGCCTAATCTCACTGTTTTCTTTAGTGAGCAAAACAAAAAGATCATTTCTGCTCTTAGGATGCAGCAAAGCCCATCATTTTTTACAAATTGTGGAAATTAACTCACGCATTTTATTCAATTCGGGACACAATTTATTATATTCGGGACATTTAGCGCCCCGCACAACACTTTTGCGGAATTTGTCTTCGAAATTCGGGAGATGTCTCGCAAAATCGGAACGTATGGTCACCCTACATTAAGGGCCAACTGCAGGATGAGTTTTTGGTACCAGCTTCTACTGTCAATAGAGTGTACTATGTAGAAGTTTTCCGCCAATTACTTGAAGCAATCCGAAGAAAACCTCCGAATTTGTGGCGAGGGCACCATCTGCGCACACTTCGTTGCTTGTTCGTGAATTTTTAGCAAGAAACAACACCGCTATAATTCCGCAGCCTCCGTATTCACCTGACATGACACCCTACAACTTTTTCCTATTCCAAAAGATGCAAAAGACCATGAAGTTTTGTCGATATTCATGAAAGCAAGACGACAGAATCGCTAATGTAATTAGAACTCTATATCTAAAATTAACTTTCATAAACTTTTTTTATCATACCTCTTATACAGGCGGATGACTTATAATTAACTGAATCAAAAAAATAAATAAACGGTGACAGATTTTGTTTTTGCGGCTCATTTGTTAAAACTTAAATATTTGCAATTTTCTTGTAGATATAGTTTTAGCATTTTAAAGTGACCCTAGTTGGTAAGTGACCTATGTTATATGCAGGGTCACCACTGTCACCACGGTTACCACGGTCACCACAGCTACCACGCTACGGAGTTTTATTGCGAAATTTCATTTTTTCTTATATTCAAGTGAAGTGGCATTACGTATAACAATAGGAACTAACAGGAGCACCTAAAGGATGATATAACTCAAAAAGTAGCAAATTGGGTAATGGGAACTTTAATGCAGTTTGAAAGCCAAATGAGCTAAAATCATAGTGTTTAATTTACAATATGCTCGGTATTATAGTTTGAATATTCTGATAATTGAACTAAATTTAAGAACAACCTGTACAATGATGTTTCTAAACAATCATTATGCGACGTCACCAGCGACGCCATGGGGGTTTATGGCGAAATCTTATTTATTATGTATATTCCAGTATAATGGCATTATGTGTGACGATAGGGGCTACCATTTAAAAATATTTGTAAATATACAGGTGCTCCAAAAAATAATGGCATATGAAAGTTTTTTTTATGGAACACACTATATATGATCACATTTCTGAATTGTTAGTAAAAATAAGCTAAAGTTTCATGAGGGTTTGCTATGCATAAATGCAGTGTTCTAAATTATTTCGAATTTCCTACCAATGTAAAGTCCTGGAAATAATTAAATATCTCATGAACTAAATAGTAGCTTATTCCGTTAATGTACATAATAACTGCTTATTAAACATCATTATACAAGTTGTTTATAAATTTTGGTTTCATTATTAGAACATTCAAACTATGATATCGGGCTTATTTTAAATTGAACTATCTATATTTTATAAGCCTATCGTATTGTTAATTTAGTTAGCTTTCAAACTGCTAGGGTTCCCTGTACCCAGAATCTATTAGTTTTTAAGTTATTTATATTTTTGTAATGTCACACCCTTGTAATGTCACACCCTGTAATGACCCAAAAAAATGGTTAGCTTCGGTAGTTATCACACCAAAATTGATGGTCCAGAAATTATGGAGATGGAAAAAATCATGGCCCAATAAGCTGAACATAAGCCTAGCCAAAAACGGACAGAAAAATCAAAAATCATAAAGCCGCAGGGTAAGAAAATTCCGCGTTGGAGTTTCAGGGGGGGTGGGGTGATGGAGGAGCGGCCAGGTAGCGTTGTCGACCGTTACAGTTTGTGAGTTCTGCTCCATTTTTCTGCCGGCAGCACCACACTTCGGTGTGTTTTCGAAGTCGGGCGGTCACTCACCAAAGCAACACTTCCCAGAAGATTGAGGAGCGGTGTCACTGTCTGGTGAAGAGCTCATCACGAGAACATACCAGAACGAGGCATGCTTTAATTCAAGATTGCGATACGCGCAAACAAGAAGCATAATCAAAGCTGTTTGCCGTGCTTCAGGGAAGAACGTTTCAATAAATTAAAATAACTTCAGCTTCAGATCCACGATAATAATACTTAAAAATAAAAGCTCAACAACACTCTTTGGTCCCAGGAAGCACTAAATTAAATTAAATTTAACCTTCAAGTAGCAAAAGGCACGAAGGATTAAACCAAATAAAGAAATAAGTACAATAATCGGCTTTAGACCATTAGGAACGGGAAGTTAAGAATAATTTAATATTTTTTAGAATAAACAAAACTAATATGGACTAAACGAGAGTCAGTGCAAAAAGTGACTAAAATGACGGATGCAACAAGAAGCCAAGGGGTTAGGAATATGATCCGTGAACCTACAAATAAACGGAGTGAAAAACAGCTAGCGACCGCAGCCCATGAATTCCATTAGCAGGCGAACTGGTTCGCAAAATAGCTGACAGTCCAGCTAAAGAAATATGGAACAAAGAGATCTGCACAGTGAACCCGTCGTATCAGAACGTTCGAGCACGAAGGGAGATTATGGTCATGGTGGCATGGGTGGAAAAGGAGAAAATGCTAGGGGAGCAAGTCCAACAAATACTTTAGGAAACGTCGCAGAAAAAGGAGAAATTGGCGGCATACATATCAGCCAGATCACAGTCCGCATGGAACGTGTCGGCCATCACCCCTGAAGAGACGGATTGGAATAATTCGATCTACCTACGTTTTAACAGGTTATTCCATCAAGCGGAGTCTTGTCTAAAGTCACGAGAGCGCTGAAGAAAACTGAACTTGTGTGAAATTATAAGAAACTAAAGTAATATTAGTTTTATAATCAAAGATATACAATACTGTCTACATAGCCGAAATGCTGTACGCTCCATACAAGAAATGTTTCCTAAATGGAGTGATTACCAAATTTTACCACGATTACCACGATGTTGGTTTATAATTGGTAGTACTGGCTACTTTTCTTTATTGTGAACTATACACCGGTAAATAATCAATGTTACGAATACTAAAATATAGAGTCAATGGATGTCACGAATACTAAATAATAGAAACATCAAAGGAGAAGCTGTGAAATAAGAAACTTAAAACAAATTAAATTAGAAAATAGAACAAAAAATTTAAATTTCAATAGATATGAAGCATAATTTCTAGTCCTAATATTTCGAGTCAAATATAATTTAAAAAAAACAGTATTCCACAAAACTTCAACAAATTTATTGACAGTATGTAAAGCGACAATTGTTTGAAGCTACGACAATCGGCTCATGTTTAAGCTAATAACACAAGAAATTATTATAACGATATTAATCAGATAATGTAAAAGTATTAACTTTTAATATACGAAGTCACCACTATTCGTTCATCTGAAATGAGATTTTGAAAAGCAAATGTTTTTTAATGTTCTTTTTATGGCACATGTTTTTAACGTCTAATTTAAAAGAACTAGTTTAAAAAGAAATTCAAATAATTTCCTTTTAATCTGTTTCTTTTAAAAGAAATTCAAAAGAAATTCAAAAGGAGAAAATCAAAAAATTAATTCAAAAAAGAAATTCTAGGTATTCAGAAGAAATTCAGAGATTAAAAAGAAATTCAAAAAATTTATATAACCTTAGGGTCAAAAAATTCTTTTTAAACTGTTTCTTTTAAAAGAAATTAAAAAAAATTGAAAGAAATTAAAAAGAAATTCAAAAAAGAAATTGAAAAGAGAAATTGAAAAAAGAAATTCAAATAAATTCAAAGAATTTCATGTAATTTATACAATCATAGGGTGAAAAATTTCTTTTTAATCTGTGTCTTTTAAAAGAAATTCAAAAAGAAATTCAAAAGAAATTCAAAAGAAGAAAATAAAAAAAAAATTCAAAAAAGAAATTCATAAAAGAAATTCAGAGATTTAAAAGAAATTGAAATAAATTCAAAGAACTTCAAATAATTTATACAATCATAGAGTAAAAAATTTCTTCTTAATCTGTTTCTTTTAAATTAGAGATTAAAACTTAAAAACATTAGAGGCCTTAAAATATTTTTTTTTCTTTTTCCAAAATCTCATTTGGGATGAACCAATAGTGGTGACTTCATGTATTAAAAGGTAATACATATAATCTGATTATTATCATTATAATAATTTCTTATATTATTAGCTTGATAATGAGCCGATTGTTGTAGCTCGAAACAATTGTCGCTTTACATATTGACAATAAATTTATTGGAGTTTTGGAATACTGTAGTTTTCTTTCAAAAAATGTAAACACACCAAAGTTTATAGTATAAACTTTGCAGATTCATTAAGTTTTGATATCTTTGGGTTATTATACAAGAGAGCACAAAACGGTCGATAAAGAGATAAGAAGGTAAGTCTGCAATTCTAAAAACAATCGCAGAGCAAATCGGCGGATTTAAGGTAAAAGCGTAATACGGCCTATTTCTTTCAAGAGGCCATTTACCTGTGTAACAATTTTGAGAATAATTTTTGGTGACGAGTAGAAGAAATAAAAAATATATCTGTATCAAACGACACAATATTTGTGACGTATCTATTCTAGACAATTCTGTACTCACATATCCACAAAAACACAAGAAAACAGAAAAATAAATAAACATTTTTAAATTCTTGATTTTACATACCTTTATAAATAAGTTATATGAACTGAAGTTAATTCATTAAATCTATATAAGTGTTTAAAAAAAAAACATAAAATTTGTATAACTATAATTTCTAATATCCTTGAAAAAGTACCAAATAAATATGTGTGTTTTACAAAAAAATTCATTCTTTTATGAAAGCCCACGAGCTATGCAAAATATGCATTTGTAATTAGGTATGTTAGTGATTCTAATTATTTATTTGTAATTGCGATTATTAGAAAGAGTTTATTTTACTGTTTAATGATTCTTTGCTATTATAGATAGGTCTACAAATAAAATATTTTAATAATTATTTCAATAATTATTGAGTTAAGAATTTCTATCAGTTGATAGAAATGTATTAAAAGTCTGAAAAATAATCCTTGCAGAACTCGTATTGTATAAATGAGCACGGGTCGGTGGATAATTATTGCGGCTCTTTGAAAACAGATTCAATTACTGCTCACTTCAATTACTGCTTCCTATTTGCTTGGCAGCCGGTCTATTTCATGGGCGAAGAAGTTGCTGTTCTTAGAGGTAATCCACTTTTTAATGCCGCCCATCTAGTCATCCAAGTCGTCGTACACTTTGTTCGCGAAACAATTTTTCAGCGATCGATTGGCACTTCTGTCGGCGAATATGGCGGCTAAGGAAGCAGTTCCCAGCCCTGATTGACAATAGATTGGACGACACGATGCTCAACATGTGGACGCGCCTTAGCGTGGTAAAAGATAATATCCTTCTTTTTGCGCGTCTCGATTTCAGCGAGTTGGGCCAAATAGATGTTGCTGTTGATATATAATTGCCGCTTGCTGTTTTTGTACGGAATCCAACACTTGTTATCATTCCGCTAATTACAAATCCCTATTGAAATGATTTCCCAGTGGATGATTCCGCTTCTGTCTCACCAAACGCATCACATTGTCTTTTTACAGTGGTCGCTTTTGGGTGAAATACCTGACGAAACGCAAATTTCTTTTCTTTTCACGTTTTTGAAGAGAAACCACGTTTTATCCCCAGTGACGAGATTCCTTTGGAACAGAGATTTTCTCGTTTCACTGCAGCAAATCAGTGAAAATTCTAACACGTTTGTCTTTGTTGTTGTCGGAGAGATCGTGGGGACCCGTCAAGCCAATTTACATACTTTTTTGAGCTTTTTCAGATGACGAACGATGGCCGAATGGTCCACATTGAAGTCTTCGCCGAACATTTTTGTTGCCAAACTTTCGTCCTTTTCCACGGTTGCCAAAAATGCGTGATCACCGCAATTTGATGGTCTTCCTGTTCCTTCTTCATCTGTGAGGTTTATATCGCCCGATTTGAACTTCTTGAACTATTTTTCAACTTGACTTTTGCCGATGAATTATTTTTCAACTTGGGTTTTGCATTCCAACTTTTTTCGAATAGAGCATAATATGGCGAATATGGATATGATTTGCGTTAGGCATTTTCACTAACTGAAAAGAAATGTTTATTTTTATAAAAGAAAAAAGTTAAAAAACACCAATTTTGAAGAAAAAAAAGTCGCGATTAAAAGCCACAATAATTATGCAACAATCAATACCATTAGACTGATTCGAATTGAGCGAAAACTGCGAAGATACCTAAACTCTGCATTTAATTAAATGTATCTACAACTTCCTAATTTCAGTTAAATAGGAAGCTGGAAATCTTTGTGACTTAATTATAGTGACTAGTCACTAATTAAGTGACTTAATTATAGCCAATACATCTGGCTATAATTTATAATTTTTATAATTTTTTAAAATACCTCCAAGACGTCTATATACGTGGATTTCTAATGCAGATAGAATTGTACGCAATCAAATAGACTACATCATCATTAACAGAAGATTCAAGAACACCATTCAAAATGCTAAGGCCTACCCAGATGCAGATGTTTTCACAGACCACTCGTTATTGGTCGCTACAGTGAAACTGAAATTGAAAAAGTACAAGAAACATCAGGCTTTACAATGTATCGACACAAGAAAACTTTTACACCCAGCAATAAGAACAAAATTGCAAGAAGAATTAAACTCAAGATTGGGTAACATTGACCAAACAATAAGTGAAGATAATATGGAAAACACGTGGAGACAGATTAAAACATCCGTGGTGGAAGTTAATCAAGCTAAGCTGAAAAGCAACATAACCAAACACAAAGCTTGGATCACCGATGACATACTGAAATTAATGGACCGTCGTAGATCATACAAAAACAAAGACCCTACCAGGTGCAAAACGAAGTTACGAGTAAGATCAGACAAGCGAAAGAAGAATGGCTAGGTTTAGGAAAGTATGAATACATATACAACAAAATAATGAATTATAATTAGTTACCTATTTATGAATAGGTAAAATCCTTGTCCTTATCCTTGTCCGGTTTGTTTTGTTTTGTTCAGAAAGAAGGGATTTGATGACGCTGGGGGTGTAGCTACGCATGATGGATCAACCCTAGAATGCTAGAGTGAACACAACGCCGGTGAACTATTTTCGCTGGGATCAGGTTGTAAATCACACTCGTCAGACGAGGAAGAAACTGTATAATTATTCATAAGGGTAAAAGATCTTCAATCTTTGCAAAATTACTCAATACAAATACTCAAATCATTGAGTATTTTAGGAAGTTATGGTGTTTGGGCTTGGACTGACTGGTTACTGATTTTCTTTTCGGTCACGTCGAAAGTTCTCGTACCTCCCCCGATGTTTGAATTTTGAATTTTAAACTGCAATCGAGAGCCAATGGGCGTTTGGATAGCTTAGTTTAAGGAGAACTGGAGGGAATTGTCCTGCCTGGCTGAAATTGAGAAGGACGGAAGTAGCCATTCTCCTCTAACTTAGTGTGATATAGCTGCCAAATTTTTGACTTATTTTTTCCAATGCACAATGTCTTTATATGTGTTTTTGTGTTAAGTTAAGCTCCCAAGCTTATATGGCTGATCTAGCCCTGATGGGGTAATATTATTAAATTTTAATTATTAAAATGGCATTAGAGCGTGTTTGTGATTTATAGGCGAGATCTCTAGCGCAGTCGAAAACTATTAGCCTATGTTGGACTGGCGGTGGAATTTTAATCTATACATATTTGTTCCTTCACTAGTGGAATGAATTAATTGGACATTTGGGGACTGGTGTGTTCGTGTGGTGTTTGGTGTGAAGTAGCCATGCAGTAGTGTGAAGTAGGCCTCAGCCATTCTCAGGTGGCTGAGACCAAAGCTGGATTGGTTTGTATTCTTACTTTGATTGGAAAACAATCTATTTTGACTTTCCAGTTTTTGTGAAAATGATGCTAGGTACGAATTCTTGTCTCACAATGGGACAGACTCTCCCCATATATAAACCAATATGGATTTCAGAGCGGTTTTATAGTTTGGTTGTTACATTACTATCTTCTGAGTTTTGGCAGAATTAGCTGTGCATTTGGCATATTATTTACTCACTAAGAAAGCTTATTTAACTGCTGAATATTTGAGTTTTATGCTTTAGTTTGTGGTCGATAGCATTATCACGCAGTATCATCACTATGCGCACTATCCATCAAGGAAATTGTGGAAGAAGCATGTAGTAACAATACGTAATGTATAATATCAAGAGGACTACTGTTCCTTGCGGAACACTGGTTTGCATTTCCTAAGCAAAATGTTTTCAAGTACAGTGTACTCTTTTACTATACATAAAGTGTAATTTTTGTTTATAAATTATTAAGAAATTGTATTCAGAAATTATTTGTGTATACCTAGAATATTTGTGTACATTTTCCAATAAAACACCGACTTAAGTTTTGTGTAAACAAATTAATTAGGAATTATGACTTGAACAATTTTCTCGTAAACAATATTTAACTTGTAGGTAGTACTTTGTTTAATTATTATTAAATATGCTATTTATCTACTTTGGTTTATTAAAACAAAGTAGATAAAGTTATTGTTATAAATGTAAAACATTAGTTAGTGTGGTGAATTATTTTTAATCATATTAAATTTTTATATAGTATAAAAGTAATAGGTGAATAATTGATGTGGTTATTTTATAGATGTTAACAATATTTGAATTTAGGTCATATTGTCACGTATTTTTTAGGGCGGAGGGTTGTTCTCTCCGAAGTGACTTGGGGAAGAGGGGACTTTTATACGGATTAGCGTAGCAAATCCCTGCTCACAATTATAGATACCTGAACTCCTCGTTATTCTATAAGATAGCACTTTAGTTTAGCTACTTCTAACTAAGTTATTTATTGAAGCATTGATGCGGAAAGATCTAATCTAAATCCCCCAATTAGCCCACTTAATTTAGAATAAAATACTAGGCCGGACCATCGCTAAGTTGGACGTGCCATTTAGATTTTATTGTGCCTTTCGTGGCTGAGTAATTATTGGTAACGTCAATCCTTAACGATAGTCATAAGCCTTAATAATTCAGGCTGCAGAAATGAAATAGTTAGTAAACTTAATTAAATTGTATTGGTATTTAAAAGGGTTTGCATGCAATCCAGTGACATGACATGTTCATTCATTCCCATACGTAAAATAAAGTAGTCAACACTTTGTAATTAATAAAATACATCAATACATAAAATTCAGTTACATCAAAGAAATGTTAAACTAGGTACTTACAGATTTTGCCGCTGTACACAAACTATTTATTTAGTAGTTTAGAGTAACACACCATTATCTTAATTATTTATTTGTATTTCTTTTGGCTTTACCGTGATCAACAAATTTGTTACTAATTAAACTCGACTGTACTTTATTCATCAAAATTAGACTCAAGTTAATTTATCTGAATTATTCCCAAAAATATTAATGCTAAATAGCTCGCTACATTAGACGGATGCATAATAAAATATTTAAGAAATTTATGATCACACTTTAATTAGACATGACTTTATTGACTATATAGATGACTATATAGACATGACCCTCTACTAGAACTGGGCATCGTTTTTATACATACTGATCCCCTTCCACATATTAATATTGTCGGGCTTTTCACTAGCATACTACATGTTTACTGATAACTACTCTTCAGAAGGTCTATGCGTCCCGAATTTCTTGTATCTTTTATAAGTATTACATGTTCAATCTTTCTAATCTAAAACTTAACAGGAAAGTGGACAAAGCTACACGTTACAATATATTTAGAAAACAGTTAGGTTAGGTACATGTTATGAAAATAATTAAGATCTGTTTGCATTCCAAATGGGATTTTGATTTGTGACTGGGAATTGGATCTGTTTGGATTTGAACTGGAAGAGGCCAACGAATATATCACCGAGAATGCACTGATCTATCTACTCGAATAGATATAATTTTTTTACAATGTGCTTAAATAGACATATTAGTTTTACTCGACTTCAGATATAACAAAATTGTCGCTACGAGTATGAAATTTTGAATTGATACGATGTATAATTCCGATATTATAGACTATTCCAAATTTTTAAAACCAAAATTGGTTGTTTGGTGCCAAAATTATTGTCATTAACCAAAATTGGTTACATTCATTTATTATAAATAGGAGATGCATTATTCTTTGATGAATTATTTTTTGCATTATTCTTTTAATCGTTTAACAACGTAAACTACCGGAAATTTTCCAGGTATTCATAATATAACAATTCTTTGTTGTAAGAATGCTAAATATGTTAATTGCTTAATAAATAGAATTCTTAAAGAATCTTAAAATCGTAAAGAAAATCTATGTTATCTCTAGTATCCTAAAGAAAAATATTTTTAACAGTTTTTAAATTATTCAAGATATTAGTAGAATGAAAATTATATAGGCATTCCACGAACAATTAAAATTTGTTCCACGAACAATTTTTTTTTATTTATCCAGGAAAATATGTCTTAAACTTGTAGATAAAACTATAACTACTAATATAAAAATTTCAAACAATTTAAGTACAGTAAAACCACGCTTAA
>WYDF02082665.1:0-11107 GCA_009867245.2 Adranes taylori | reverse complement strand
GAAATATTGGCATTGAATGTAGTCCGTACAGTTACATTTACTTCTGTAAGAATGTCGACCTGTCATTGACTGCATATTGTTAAAATATATTTAATCATGATGCCTTGAAGTAACATATAATGCTTATATATTTGATACAAAATATATTATCAATATAACAATTATAGAAAACTAATTACTTAATGTTAAATACTAATTTAATAGGGAATTAGGAGAATAAATCCAATAATTCCACTATAATAATATGATTGTTAAATAGTTGTCAAACCGCAAAGCTTAAGGTTTGCAATTCGAAATAAAATAAAATATGCGTTTAAATCGCGAAACAAACTGACATGAAGTTGCTTAATGCATATCAATCTGAATATATTACTTTAATACGTTTATTTACTATTATAGCGGAACTAACGCTACGACTGAGCGATAATTACGCGCCCAACATTAATTGAGAACAAAAATCAAACTAACGCAAAGCTGCATAGCTTGAGAAAAATGCCTACGTGAGAAATCAATCACGCGTCATCAAATACAGCTGCTAGATTCTGACTAATAATTCTAACACGTGTGCTTATTAGTGGATTCTATATAATTCTAAATATAGGAAAATTTCAATGAATTACATTTAGGAACGTATAGGTACTAACTAAGATAATTTATATATCTTGCAATTTAACACTCATTCTATTTAGGTGACTCTCTCAAATAATAGACATATACAAATTTTGTAAATGCCGAAATGTTAACGGTAATCCCCGTAATGTATATAATTCGGTTTATAAAATATCTTTTGCTTGAAATATGTTCATGTCATCACTGGAAGGAGTGTAGATTGTTTTTATTTGTACATTCGTGCTACGTTTTATTCAAAAATTTATTCGTTCTTTAATTTTTTTTTCTTCATAAGCAACTTTTATGATTCGGAATCAGAACATTGACCAACGAAGATATAGATATATTTATATGCAAATTCGTGCACGAAAAGGCGGTGACCTAAGATGATACTTTTTTTTCATTTTTTTTTATATATTATTAGTGATTTCAAAATGAAAAATGTATTTTACTTAGCAATTTACATGTATTTAATAATACAATGTATTCTTTAGTTGCTATACAGGGTGATTAAAGTTTTTTTATCTTGTTTGTTGAAAATTATGTAGCACAATTATGTAGCATACGTAGCAACACTTATATTACTAACACACGGCATCGCGTGATGTTGATATGTTAAAAGCAAAGGAAATTGGACAGAAATATGAATTTGAACTGCAGAAGAAGTTTTAAGCTAAACAACACTGGACTGTGGAATGTATTGGAGAAAAATGGTGTACGATGAGCAATGCTCTACAAGAAACTGCAGAAGAAGTTTTAGGGATGGAAAAAATGGTGGATAGACCCGATTGCAAAAAGGCAATAATGGAAAGAAATGAGACGAGGAAGAGGGCAACAAGAATCAATGCAGAACAATAGGAAAAAAAAATAGACAGACAGAGTCTGTAGAAAGAAAAAGCAGAGGTCCGAGAAGAAATAGATCACAGAACTAGAAGTAGAATATAACGATTAGTAAATGAGGAAATTCTATAAAAGTATACAGGAACTGAAGAAAGGTTTTCAACCTCGGACGGTGTTCGGCAGAGATAAAGAAGGAAATTTTATGGGAGAGGAAGAATTCTAAACTGTCGGCTGAGTACTACTGCGGAGATTGTAATGCCAGAACAAGATGAAGCCATGGCACAGTACTAGTTGTGATCCAGTGTCTGTTCCTTCACCCCGACGATAGAGGAAGTTAGGTTGGCAATTAAAGATAAAGAAGACACTCGTAGCAGAAGATATGGAAGAAGAGGAAATTGAAAAGCAGATGGTAGGAGGAGACGAGACAAAAACAAATCATGCTAATGAAGAACAGTACGTAGATGTGGCAAGGAAGAGCGCGCTACCTAAACAGAAAACAGAGGGAGGCAAGGATAGGAATAATGCTAATAAATTTAGAACAAAATCCGAAGCATCTGTACTCAAACTTAACGAAAACCACGAATCGAAAGAAATACGCAAGACAATTAGAGAAAGCCTGCAAGAAACCACTTTTGCATTCAAATCAGTAAAGAAGACAGCTAGAGGGAATATCATATTAGAAATGCCCAAAGGACGGGAACACAATGAAGGGCCCGAAATTAAGCAAAAGTAAGGAAAGCGACGGAAGGAAAAGGTATAATGAAAGAAGTCGAAATCAAAGAATATATAGCGGTTAAAGATTTGGATGACTTAACAACGATGGAAGATGTGCAAATAGCGCTAAGCAAGGCACTAGAATGCAAGAAGGTGATGATTGAGGTTATGCACATCACACCGACTAGAGGAAGAGCATAGATAGAAAAAGTAGCACTCGCGACCAAAGAAGCATGCATAACCCTTGAAATAGGTAGAGTTAAAATAGGAATAGTCAGATGTAGGCTTAAGAAAAGGATATTCTCTGACAAATGCCTAAAGTGCAAAGAGATAGAGCACACGCAAAAATATTGCAACAAGAATAACTCCAAGAATACGGAAAATACCAAAAATGGGGATATGAACGAGAAGGACGAAAAGGGAAAAAAGGCAGATGTCCCGCATTTGAAGTGCATGTGGATCGAGAAGAACAAAAATAGAAGTGGCCAATAATAACAATAAAATTAAATGTAAAAAAGCATTTGACCTAACAGTGCATACCGCGATGGCAGAAAATGTAGACATAATGTTAATTATGTGAATACAATGTGGGCAAAATTCCACCGCACTGGACCCCGGATGAAATCGGAGATGAAGCTATAGGCATAGTAAACAGATACCTGCAAGTAGAGTGTATAGCTAAACAACGAAACACGAGGCGAGTAGCAACGAGGCGAGTAGCAGCGAAAGTCCGGCAAATTTCGTATGTGAGTTGTTATATATCGCCTAACTGCACCATTGATGAATACCGCAGCCACTTGAATCGACTTGAAAGCGTAAGGAATATTAAAGAGCAGATAACACAAATTCCACAAGTTGGGGGTGGGGTGTGAGGAGGCGCGCATGACCTGTAAAAGGGGTACGTTAATGGAAGAAATGATTATTGTTAATGACCTTATTATTGCCAATGAAGGTAACAAGCCAACGTTTGAAAGAGAGGAACAAAGATCCGTCATTAACACAACGCTCATTAGAAAAGATATATATGGTAAAGTGCAGAACTGGAAGGTGACGGATGAGGAAAATCTGAGCGATCACAGGTACATCTAATATAATGTACGCAACGATAGAAGTAATCAACGTCTTATGAAAAATGCGGAGGGATGGTCTACAAAGAAACTGAACGCTTAAAAATTTCTAAAGGAATTGGACAGGGGACACCAGCAAGTTAAAGAGAAAAGTGTGAGACAGGACGAAAGGCAAATTTTGCAAAAGGTCATAATACAAGCATGTAACCAAACAATGCCAAAGAGGTGCAGATACAATAGGAGAAAGGACATGACTGAAATCCAGAAAACCACAGCCCGTGAATTAAAGAAGACTCTTAGAAACCTAATAAGGAAAAGAAAGAAGAAAAGCTGGATAAAGCTCCAAAAATATATAGATAGCGACCCGTGGGGACTAGGTTATAAAATCGCCCGAAGTAAACTGCAGAGGGATAGATATTTAGAAAAGACGCTAGAACAAATGAATGAAATAGTACGACAGTTGTTCACAGTACATACCCCATATTGCCATCAAAACATATTAGGGAAGTGAATGGCAAACAGCTTTTTACAAAAGAAGAGGTTATAAGAGCAGGGGCGCAAATGGCCTCTGGCAAAGCGCAATGGATAATATACCGGTAATAATCAAACAAATAACGAGAGAAACGCCTAAATGACTTACTGCTACATATAACGGATTACCAACTAAGCGAGAATTCCCAATAGAATGGAAAGTAGGTAGGTTGGTCCTGATTAAAAAATGCGATAGAAAGGATGACAACACTTCTGCCTATAGGCCTCTATGCAGCAGAACACGACTGCTAAACTGTATGAACGGCTAATACGTAACAAACTAGAAAGAGACATGGAAAATCCCTGTGAGCAAAGAGAGTAAAAGAAAGTTGATATACAGCATTGTTAGTTCAATGGCATTGTATCCGGCGCCAGTGTGGGTAAGCACTATTACTAAAAAGCGGAATATGAGAAAAATGCTAGATTGCACACAGAGAAGAGTACTGCTTAGTATCACTTCAGCCTAGAGGACCGCTTCAACTATTTGCAGGTCATCGCAGGAACATTTCCACTGGACCTGGCAGTACAGGAAATGACCGCAATATATGAAATGAGCAGAAGTGGTAATCATAGAAAAGGCATATTAGAAATTAAAGATAAGGCAATGCTAGAATGGCAAAATAGGTGGGAGTTAGCCACAACGGGACGATGGACTAATGAGATAATTCCAAATATAAAAAAGTGGATAGAACGTCCCGGCGGAGAAGTTAACTACCACGTCACGCAAGCGTCAACAGGGCACAAGTGTTTTGCCAAATACCTGTGCGAGATTCAAAAGATAAACACTCCTATATGTAAGCATTGCAGCAGGGAAGAAGATGACTCAGAGCATACCTTATTTTACTGCCCAGCATGGTCAGAACAAAGGAAACCTTAGAAGAAGTTACAGGGCAAGAACGCCTAAGAGCCTAGCGCAGCGAATGATCAAGGACAAAAAAACTTTTGATGCCATAAAGCAATTTATAGAAACGCTGTTAAGGATTAAAGAGACTAGGACATCCCTACATACACTCTGAGGTAATGTTAACGCGGTTCCGGGGTGTACTGTTGCAGAGGAAAGGGATGAGTTGGTATTACCACTCATCGAGGTTGAGTCCAACACACCCCTCATGCAATAAAAGCACCAGATAATAAGCCAGCATGGGGTAGTGCGTAAATACATGTCCAAAACAATATTACAAAAAGGTTGGAAATTAATAGTTTCAAGAATAATAAGGCTGCAGGAAATGATAATATTTCAGTAGAAATTCTTAGGGGTGGAAGCAAGCATTTGCTTGTCCACCAGATGATAGTGGAAATATGAGGAAAAAATTTATGCCCGACAGATGGGAATTTGGCCTTTTTTGTCCGGTTCATAAGAAGAAGTGTGAAAATTATCGTGGTATATTTTTGCTTAGTGTCGTATATAACGTATTAGCCGAAGTAATGTGTATGAAACTGACTCCAGAAAATATACTGGGAGTCTAACATTGCGGAGACAGGGTAAATGAACGACAGACAATATCTTCATCATAAGACAAATAATGGAAAAATGCTATGAATATATTCGGAATGTACACCAGCTCTTTGTAGACTTTAAGAAGGCTTAGAAGACTTTAAGAAGGTTTATGAAGGCTAAGAAGGGAGTGTGAAAAGGAAAAAGTTGTATCATACCTACAACGACAGAAATGGGAAAGGATGAGCACACGTATTTAAACTACGATTTTTGATTCATTCCGATTCATGTCTTCGTCTCTCGACAAATTATCTAGCAATTTGAAACCGAACCAAGATATTGAAGTTAAACGTCATTTCCCGAAATCTGAATAATTTCAATTAATGATGCGTAAAGACATCTTTCCTTATGAATACCTTGATCCATTTGAAAAATTAAATGAACCCAATTTACCGCCCAAGAGCTCGTTCTATAATAAGCTTAATTCCCCCGCTATACCTCCGCAGTTCTTCTGCGGATGTCTTTCCCCTAACAGATATCGATATGCTCTACTTTCCCAACCGTGCAATTCGTGGTGGCATATGGAACTGTATTCATAGACATGCACAAGCAAATAATCCACACATTACTCATCCCAACTATCCCTACGATCCCTCTGAACCTACATCATATCTTGCTTATTCGAACGCCAATAATCTATATAGCTGGTCCGCATCACAACCTTTACCATATGGAGTTTTTGAATTCTTATCGCAAGACGCCATTTTGATTTGTTACGTATAACTTCAAAATCCAGCATAGGTTATACTGGAAGTTGATGTGGACTAACCCCACACCTTGCATGATGATCATAATGATCTACCATTCCTTGCAGAAACTATGATCCCACCTTCATTAAGATTTATGCAATCAAAATTAATTCCCAATCTTCAGAATAAAATTAAATATATGATGCATTATCGCATATTACAAAAGGCTGTGGAAAATGGCCTCAAAATGACAAATAGTCATAGAATTTTAAAATTCAATTAGTCCATATGGTTGGAACCCTAGATCATGCTAAATACTTCGATGCGTCAGGCTGCGACCTCTGAATTCGAGAAGGATTTCTATAAATTGCTTAACAATGTCCTATACGGTAAATCCATGGAGAATGTGGAAAAGCGTCAAGATATCAGCGTCAAGATTCCCTTGTAAGATCAAGGGAATCGTAGAGGAGCTCACAGTTTGATTGCAAAGATGAATTTTCGTGATATCTCCATCTTTTCGGAAACCCTTTCGACTATTCATATGCAACGTCTCAAACACGTCTATGATAAACCTGTCTATGTTGGATTTGCAGTACTTGACTTGTCAAAATGGTTAATGTACGTTTTCTTTTATAATTATTTAAAGCCTACATATGGTACCAACGTTAAATTGTGTTATATGGACATAGATTCCTTCACCCTCCATATAACCACCAACAATCTATACTACGATATGAAATTGCATTTGAATAGATTTCACACCTCCATATTTTTACCATCTGATCCCTACCAAATTCCGCTTCAAAATAAACCAATACCCGGACTTATGAAAGATGAATATGGCGATAAGCATTTATATGAACTCATTGGTCTGAGGCCGAAGATGTATTGCCAGATTTCAGAGACATTTTTAATGAGACGGGTTAAAGGTGTAAGGAAATATATTGCGAAAGCCGATCTCGGTTGATGATTTCCGGAGATGTTTATCCGACCATATACTTCTTCATATGCCCCAAGAAAATTTTCGGTTTATTAATCACGAAATTTATACTCAATTACAAAATAAATTGGTCCTGTCACATAGAGATTTCAGCCAATGGACATGGAGATTCCAGCTAAAATAATCAGATTGGTACAACTGACCCTTACCAGCACGAAATGTCAAGTTAAAGTAGAAGAAAGTCTCATTAAAACATTTGTAGTTAATCAAGGTTTGAGACAGGGAGATGTGCTATCCACGTGATGAGTGTTAAGAGGGGTGGGATCAATGATCCCGGTAGTACTCTGTTTAACCGTATAAGTCCAAATTTAGCTTATGCAGGCGATGCTGGTATGCTGTCTAGAAGACTGAAAGGTCTAGCAGAAGGATTAGGGAGATTAGAAAAGGAGGCAGCAGCTTTAGTGCTTCAAGTGAACCACACCAAAACGCAGCATTTAATTGCTGAGACAGATAAATGGATTCAACTATGAGAGCTGTGACAAGTTCAAGTATTTGGAGGCGCTAAGATAACAGCATAAGACAAGAAATACAAGCAAGACTAGCAGCGTGTTGTAGAGGTTACGGGGCCGCCCTGATTAAAATCTTGAAGTCACGCAGATTTAGTAGGAGGTCAAAGGTGACTGTATCTCGAACTGTTAAAGACCGATGTTAATGTAGGGTGCAGAAACATGGACAATCACTGTGGCAGAAGAGCAACTTTTGAGAAGGTGGGAGAGAAAGATACTAAGAAAGATTTTTAGAGCAGTGAGCGAGGAAGGACAATGGAGAATACGTAAAAACAGAGAATTAGATGAACTATAAAGTTATGCAGACATAGTTTTAGAAATATAAAGCAACATATTGAGGTGGTTGGGGCACGTAGAATGAATTCAGACTACAGAACGGTCAAGAAGATCTACAGAGGAAATCCATGTTGCAGAAGATGTAAAGGAACCACATGGAACCGATAGCTGGATGATGTGGATGATGATTTAAGAAAGATGAGAGTAAGGAAATGGAGAAACGAACAGAGGATCGTCAAGGTTTTGCAAAGATTGTTACATGGGCAGTAGCGCCGAGGAGTAAGTAAGGCATCGCGTGATATAGGTATAAAAAAGGCTCATAGACCAGATAATCTTCCTAATATCGTACTTGCTTGTATGTTTATATACGAGTATTGTTCGGTAACTAACTACGTGCCTGAAATGGCGCGAATTTGCAGGAATCTTCTTTATCATTCTGTAGAATCATCCTTTAATAGGTTAAATATGACAGTACAGAGCGATCTGTGGTTAAAAACATGGTTAGAAACTGGGTTGCCGAATTTGAGCGTAGTCGTACGAGCACAAATAATGAACCCCGTAGTGGACGTGCAAAAACTGCTACTGATCCGAATATGATTGAAAAAGTCCATAGTAACGTCTTCGATGACCGTAAAAGTGCACGAGACAGCAGACATTGTGGGTATCTCAAATGCTAGTACGAACAGAATTTTAACTAAAAAATTGGAAATGAAAAAATATTCGGCGGGTTGGGTGCTGCGGTTGCTCATACCGGAGCAAAAACTGAATTGTTTGACTGTTTCTCGCAACCTTTTGGCATGTTTTCGCCGCAATCCAAAGGACTTTTTATACCGTTTCATAACAGTCTATGAAACCTGGGTCCACCATTACAGTCCAAAACCAAAGAACAGTCCAAACAATGGATACAGTAGCGATATTAGACAGATAATTAATGTATTGACGTATAACATTGGTCATAACCGATATTGTTTATCTTTGGAGTTCACCGGTTTCGGATATATGCTTGACATTCTTCAGGGATAAAAAATTATTGATAACTATCTTGATAAGGCTCTTGCTAGTAATCTTGATAAGGCGATCTAGATAAGGATTTTAAGATAAAAATCAGTGATAACGATCTTGATATGATTTTTATATTAATCTTGATTAGGATAATATTATATAAGAATATAATAACCTTTATTGGCATAATAAATTAACAATACATAATTAATCAACAAAACAATACTCTAAATATCACTATACTCTAAATATCAAAAATAAAAATTATAATATTAAACACAGCGGATAAGAGACACAAAAATATAAAGAACGCATCAAAAAAAGAAACAAACACAAAAAATAATAAGAACGAGCCCTCCTCCTTCCCCTCCTCCTCATTTCCCTATCTACCACCCCTTTTCCTTGCAAACTCCTTCAAAATCTTATTCATTATTTCCAATCCACTACCTTCTTGTCCCAAACACATCGTCCAATTCTCCCCAAACATCCTTTCTCCTTCATTCCACTCCAACCCTCCACAATCTCTTATCCAATGCCACCACGTTTCTTCCCCCCTACCACACACTCAACACTGCCGCTCTAGCTCATTTATCCAATACCTGTTACCCTGCTCCTCACTAACACACCTGAATATCGCAATTTTTCTCTTTTCCTTCATCCTTAATCCAAACTTCAAATAGTCTGCCATCCCCTCTTCCACCATTATCATTTTATACTCACTATTAACTTATCCGCTCTAATCTTTTCAAACCTCTCCTGTCTCTCCACATCTATCATTCTCTCTACTACCTCATTCATCATTTCTTTTCCTTCCATAACTCTTTCACCCCATCTTCTCTTCGACTACCCACCCAATCCATATCTTTCTTCTACTTTCTCTACATATATTCGTACTACCACCCGCTCCCATTTCTTTCATTCCAAAATTTCCTTAACCAACCTACTTTCCCCATCCATCATAATCTTTCTTTCAAAGTTAACCATTTTCTTTCACTCCTGTAATGCAACATTTGGTAATATCCCACTTTGCATTAGCATATATCCCAAGTACTTAAAGTTCTTCATTCATTCTATTATTTTCCCTTGCAGCTCAAACTAATCTTTCTTACATTCTGTCCCACCTCGTTTGCACACCATAACTTTTGACTTCTCAACATTCACACTCTTGATAAGGATTATTTATCTTTATGGTTTACCAGTTTCGGATATATGCTTGACCATCTTTAGGGATAAAAAATTATTGATAACGATCTTGATAGTAATCTTGATAAGGGGATAGATAATGATCTTGATAACGATCTAGATAAGGATTTTAAGACAAAAATCAGTGATAACGATCTGATAATACCTTGATAATCTCATTGCCAATGTTATCTATACCTGGTACTTTCCCGTTTGTTAGTAGCCATGCGTCATTTGTTAGTAGCCATGCGTAACTTCGCTTTCAGTAATTGTCATTTGGCTTGTTATATGCATTTGTTTCTCTCCTTCGTTACTGTAATCTGCTGTGCCCGTTGAAAATAGATTTTAAATTATCTGAATCATTTCTTCTGGAGCCATGCTATTGTTATTTTTGCCGTGTTTTTTTCCTAACCAATTTATATACGATCCCCCATGGATCAATTTCTATTTCTGTTTCTCCAACATTTGGCTTTATTTTTCTTAATGAGACTTTTCCTTTCTTTTATTGCTTCATAAATGTCTCTATATGTCTGTTTCATAAATATTGCTTCATTTCTACAAGCACATCTGAACTCCGTTTTTTTTTTTGGAGCTCGGTTTTGCTCAGCTTTTTTCATTTCTATATGAAGTTTGTTTAGCAGTATTGCCGCATTTAATTTCTTTACTGCTAAACCCTGCGTTTGCGGATTTTGGTTTTGTGTCGTTATTGAGTTACAAATGTTGAACTCGATGTACTGATGGTACACAGCAACTGATAAATGTTATTCAACCAACCCTTACCGCGACTATTCCTGGTTTTACATCTATTTCTTAGGTCAGCACTGACAACAGCTGTGGCACCTCTACCCATGTCTCTCTTATCCACTGTTTAGGCACCACTCTTATATTCACTCGCTATTAGTTCTGTGGATAATATTTGTTCTGTGGATAGTATTTGACTTCCAAACTAGATATTTGACTTAAGTTGGCAAAATGATAGCTGATCTGAATTTTGATTACGCAGAAAACTAAGTTGACATCTCTTGTATATTATAAGAGGAAATTGTTTTCTATAACATTGTTAAATTTAGATCACTATACATATTTGTTGTGATAGTTTTATAATACACATACATATATTATATATATATATATATATATATATATATAACTAGGTATTTGATGTGCTTACTTATTGATAATAATGTTTGAAGTGT
>WYDF02082664.1:0-24446 GCA_009867245.2 Adranes taylori | reverse complement strand
TCTCTAACATCAGACCACCTTTGAGGTGCTCGCTTCATAATCATATTTGTCCTCTCTCGTTTTATATTGATAGTCACGCTTGCTCTTACCATTACTTGCTCTACAACTACTAAATTTCAATTATTCATTAACTTTTCAATTTTGGAGATGGACGCAACAATTATTTTGTATCAAGATATGAAAACATTTTTATAATTGTATTATGAGTATTTTGTAATTTCTTAATGTACGATTCTAGATCTTACTTAGTTGAACACGAAACTATAGATGCTAATTTGAATCTAACTTATTGTTACTTACAATAAAGAATTATTGGAGTCAGGAGTTCATTTCATTTTTAATTCATAACTCCAAATACTGCACTCAAAGTTTAATTTTAATATGATATTGATGGATTTTGGAAATTCTCCTTTCATATGTAAATTTTCTACAGTATTTATTAGCAACAACAGTATTTATTGAGCAAACAATTAAGCAGCTTTTTAAATACATGCAACTAACTTGAAATATGAGAAAACAAAAATCTATTAATCACCATATCGTGTACAGCTACAGGAAGTATCTGAAAACCATATACGTGTTTATTACAATGTAGTATAGGACCTTGAATTCCAAAAACTATTGTCCTGAAAGTCATAAAACGGAACACATTCGGTTTTCTCAGTTTATCGTTGTAAACGAAGAAGGAGAAGCATCAAAATAGTTCTTCGATACACTTTTGGCCCTCTACAGCCGACACATATCCATTTATAGAGATCTGGGTAAATCTAATTTTTTTAAATGGTTAATTACTATTCATTAATCGTAATATACATTTTTGGTTTAAGAAAATTTGTTGAAAAAAAGCAATTTATTTGAAAATGATTTTGAAAGTACAACATAAAATATAAATAATGATATAGTTAAATTACAATATAAATTACCAAGAATATACGTGAACAATCGCTTATATTAGTTTATTGCTGCTGCTTTAGCAGTCTGCGGTTTGCTGACTTTCAATATACCTCTAGACACAGTTACGCATTACTTCTAATATACACATGACAGCTTTATAGTACGTTTCTTTCATTCAAGACATTCTATCCGTTCAATGAAGTTCTTAGTACTCACTTTAATTTCAAAATGTAAGCCCCATAGTAATGCATCATTTTATATTCAGAATCAATGAGCTAATTTGCGATAATTTTATTATCAATTTAAGTAGTTAACAACTTTAGTTTTTCTTTTAAATTTTGCATTGTGTAATTAATTAATTATTTTAATTGCATACCTAATTTAATAATGGAAGACGTTATCATCCCTGAAAATGAAACCTCTGTTTACATTTCTCTGATAATATACAAGCAAGAATAGGAGATGCTAGTGCACGTCTGAGGAATAAGAATGACAAATAATGGGACTTTATCCGGTCAAGAAGGTATTCCTCGGAAAAGCACAGGAGGCTGGCGGGGGAAGGCAGGGGACCGAGGAGAATGGACACTTCCAGGGCTGTATAGCCATGGAGGAAGTAAGTAGGTTAGTGGATGAAGAAGTTGTGGAAAATATAAAGAAAGTGAAAGAGGGAAGTACATGTGGGCCTTATGTGTCGATTGTAGAAATGTGGAAGTACATGAAGTGAGTAACGTCGTATGGAAAGGCAGCGAGCATATTCCGTATAGATAGAAGCAAGGAAAAGTTACTCCGGTGTATAAAAGAGGTGATTGATGCAAAGAATTATAGAGGCATAGCTATTATGTACGGTCTACACAAAATATTTGCAAGGGTTAAAATAAAATTTGTCTGTACTGTCATAATAGTACTGTCATAATAAAATTTGTCAAGGAAAGAGGAACAGCGGATAATATTGTAACTTTAAATTACATAATATACCAAGAGATAAGAAATTATATCTGCTGGTCATGATCCAAAATCAAGGTTTGATAACCTGGCGAGAGTGATATTAAAGGATAGACTGGAAAAAATAAGAATAGAATGAAAAGATTGTTGAAGGATCAGTGATACGAGTAAAAGTTGGTATATATGTGTCCTTGTTTAATTGGAACTGGGTGGTTCAAATTAAACTGGGTAGTGAGACAAGGATGTGCTCAGAGCGCAAATTTATTTGATATTTACATGTCTGATTTTGAAGAAGTGATGAGGAAGGGACATGATGGATATGTTTTGTTAGGTAGAGAGAAAATGTGGCCGCTGGTTTATCCAGATGGCTTTTTATCTGTGTATACGCCGAATGATAGAGGTGCACTGAATGGAATGATTAAGAAAATTTATTAGAACATGAAACAAAGAGCGTTGGAAATCTATGTAGGAAGAACTAAAATAATGGTATGAAAAAGAGCAGGAAGAGAGAGCACGAAGGATATGCTTTTTGTAGAGGGTGAAAGAATAGAATGTGTAAAGAAGTATAATTAATTTGGTTACTACCTGAGTAGTAGTGGAGGAAGCAGAGAACATGCAAGGGTGGTTGCAAAAATAGGGAAAGTATTGGAGAGTCGGTGAGTAGGAGGTGAAGGATAATGAATGTGTGTGAGAAGTGTATTAATGATTGGCGTGGAAGTAGTAGCATAAAAGGAAGAGACTACAAAGTGAAAGTGCAAATAGAAATAATCAAGAGAGTAAGAGGGCTAGAAAGATCCACGCTGTGCAAAATACTGATGCAGAAGTAATAGGTATCAATGTTGGGTGGGAGGGCTCAAGCAATTAGCAAACAAGTAGAGACAGAAAAGGAATGGTTTGTGCAAATCAATTGTGAAAGGAATGTTGTGAGACAGATAGAAAGGAAGATAAAAAACAGTGAAGAGAGAAAAGAATAAAGGAATATGTTTATAATACAAAATATAAGTACATTATTGTCTAGGGAAAACTGCCAGAATACCTACTGTCAAAGTTAAACCTAAAAGAAAAAGGTTGACTGCAAGGTTTAAATATGGTAGTGTAGAGAGGGAGAGAGGGAACATGTACTGAATGAAGGAGAGTGAAGGAAGATGTAGGATGTGTGAGAAAGATGAGAAAAAATGGGGCCATTGGGTTAAGGAACGTGAGGGGATAGAGTGGAACATGGTTGAAAGTATTCTAGAGGAAAGTGGGAGAAAGTGTTTGGGTCCTAGATATGAAGGATTTAAGATTATGAAAAAAAGAATGACTGAGATTTTAAAAATGAGACTGATGAAACTATCAAAAAAGTCAGAAAGTTGTCTCAGTTTCTGGGCGCCGCTCCGTGCCGTTGGCTGGACTTATATGAAATGTGCTACATTTATTTTTACATCCTTGATTTTCGTAATTTTATAATTTTTGTTTCGTTTTATTTTTTGTGCCGTGTGTCTTATACTTTTCTCCTTCTCCCGCTTTGCTATTATGTTATGAATAAGATATAGTTTCGTTGCTAAATATTAGTTAAAAGAATATTAAGTAACTATATAGATATTATATTCCAATAAATGGTTCTATGATTATACAAGCAAGATTTTTCTCACTTGTTTCCTATTTCGATGTTACAAGTAGTAGAGCCCGTCGTAATAGGAAAGGAGCTAAATAGTTCAAAAATACATTAGGCTCCAAGTCATGTAATGTAAATTTGAATTTGTTTTTGATTACTAAAGATGTTAAAATCCAGAAAATATATTAGTTATTATAGACCGATTGGCTTAGTGAAACTATTTGTATCAATACTCAAATGTCATCTCTTCCAAATTTATGGAAATTTAATATAAATGGGTAACAATAAAAAGTAGGTACTACAAGTAAATTAGAGTAAATTTTCTAATTAAATATTTTAATGGAACAAATTTAAATGAATAATATTATTGATTATTGGTTTACGATCCACTGATTGGAAAACAAATTTGATAAGGTCATGACTTGAAAGGTCATAGATTCAGAAAATATTACAATCTACACTGTACATAGTAATAAGTGACAGCACTGGAACATTTATTGAATAAATCTGCCAAGAAAAACAAAACAAATTCTCCTCCGATGAATCGATAACACCTATCTTATAGTTATATCTTATAGAAGTTTTTGTGTTTATAATCCACGAGAATTTAGTAAGCACTGTTATTTTGCAGGAATGCTGTGGAATACTGAAATCAAACAATTACTTTAATTAAAATTATTTTGTGAATACGGAGAAACCGTGATAAAAAGATTCAATATAGAAGTCTTTTCACGAATATATCGGGCATCAAGTTTATATAAACAATTACAGAGTTGTCAAGCATTTAGTTTCAAAGAAAATTGTGATATAAAAAATTACCTTCAGCCTTAAAAAACAATAAGGAACAGGACATAATTTTCGTAGAAAAGGTTATTATCGTTACATACTTGATTGTTCTAATCAAAACAGGATAGTAATTTTTAACTGCTTTTTATATATTTATTTCATTCGTAACATAAAATAATCATTAATGTTCTTGATTAAATTAATTGTTACTTAATTTCTTATATGATAAGCGCATAAAGGCAATAACAAGTTTAAATACTTTGCTTTATTGCTCTAGTATTTATAACTGCAAATATATGACTCGAAGCTCAATTTTTAAATGACTTACAATAATATTGATCCTAAATATAATTCAAAATTTGTTAGGCTGATCCAGTTTTCTTTTTCCATCAAAAAACAAATGAAGCAAATAAAGAGTGATAAACTAAGTAAGATTGTATGTATTTTATTGTATTATGTTTCTTCAGTTATGAGTACGGTTCTGGAATGAAACTTTTTTTCTGTATCAACGGTGTCGAAGTTGCAATTGTCGACGTTGACGGGATTAAATAAATGAACCTTGGTTGAATAATAAGTGGATGAAGGTCGAACCGAGCATTGGCAGATGTAGAACTAATCGATGCGCTCTTGTGGTAGGATTTTCGTAGATATGTGCGCAGATGTAGAAATGTTTTGAACCGTTATGATAATAGGTTTTTTGTAGATGGATAATGATGTTGTAGATATTGACTAATAATTTGCGGTGACGGAATGAATTTGACCTCTGTCGAAGTACTTAAATTGGCGTCGGCGTTGTCCTTGTACTCTAGAATGGTCGGTGCTTTCTAGATAACGTCTTCTTCTCGAGTTACTCTCCATCGAGTTAAATCTTGCATCGATGTCACGGATAATGGGAAAATGTATGAGAATAAGTGTAGAAGAAAGTGATAATTATTTGGGAATCGAAAGATTCAGCAGAAGATGTGTCGCCGGATACTTAACTTTTTTGTTTTATTTTTTTTGGAGTTGAATAAATTTTTTTGTAGAACTTTAGTTTTACTTATTATATTCGTAGATTTAATGTGTTTAAATTGAGTATTTCAAATTTTTATTATAGCGCTTTAAGATCAGATTAATAGATGACTGTGATAGTTCTTGCTGATCAAAAGAAATTCTCTAGGTCTTATTTCAGGATTAAAGCTCTGGACTAGCGCGATTGAGTTCTCGCAGCACAACCAAAGACAACAACTCAAAAATTGCGTCTGAGGATCACTGCCTAGATGCCCCATTTTATGCGAATATTCTGGGAAAGGAAGCTGCTCCTGATGGATTGGTTGAGCTGTGGCGCATTGCCTAAGCCGATGGTTTTCGCGTCTGCCGCAAAAAAGGCTGAGTTTGAAAGAAGCCTTTGCTATAAAATGATTAGGAAGGTTGTACAAATCAAAAGTTTTTCGTGATACGTTAAGAAAATTTAAGGATTAAAGTTATGTTGACGGTTATCTACTGAAATGAAAGTAATGGTGATTTCTAAATGGTGATCGGTCACACCAGAGGTGGAAATAGTAGCTTGATGCGGTCAAAATCTCAAAGTATCGTATAGAAAACGCCTCCTTCAAAAATACATTAAACTAATATCCAATCAGATTTGTTGAAAGCCAAATGGGGAACAAGCTTACCTGTCATTCAGAAAAAGTGGTGGGACAAATACTTGATATGATTCTTGTAAAAAAAATATTGACCGACAAAGTATTCAGGAAAAAACCCTCCAACGTAAAAGAAATACGTAAATGGTAAATCTAAATGGATGAAAGCACACCGCTCCGTGTCAACATTACTCAAAACTTTGATGCGACACATGTCGTGCCCTTACTCGTTTCGGCGACTTGTTTGATGCTTTACTTGTATAGATATGTGTAGGTTTGTCGGAAGCTCTGAACTTTTTAATGGTTTCTTCTGAATTATATGTTAACGTATTACGATTATATTGGATAGCTTATATTTTTTCTTGATTTAACTAATTTCTTATAATATTGATTAGTTGATTGGTTAGGTTATATATTATATTATATTTAATTGCATATTATATTTCTTTGATGAATTAAATTAGTCAATTTAGATATAGTGTTATAGGAGTTTTCATTTAATTTATGATTTATTAAGGAATTGCTTATTGTGATAATTAAATTAGATTGAGAATCCTATGTCAAGGTGAAGTAACGTCTGAAAAGTTAAAACAGAAGTAAGACGTATATTCTTTTATAGACGTATATTGTATAACAAACATAATAAAATAATAAAGTTAGTATTAAAAACTTCATCCAATAAAAATAAGCCCTCAAAAAATAATGAATTCTGAGTCCAATAAATCCAATAAATAAGTGCAATGAGACGTTTTATAAATGTTTATTAAATGTCCTTGATCTCTTATAATGTTGAGAATACAAACTCCAGACAACTCGTATATTCGAATAACTGCCATTACCGCTGCTTTTATGGCTCAAGTTTCGAAGTGTTTAAGAGGTCATTAGATTTATTGTGTATGAGGAATTTTCAATTCCCTGTGCTTTATAAAAGGAACGTATAATATACATTAACAGGTCAAAACAGGCGGCGTTCTGAAGTATTTGTTAATTAATTTATCGAGATAGTTTAAAAGATAATGCATTGTATGTGCATATATATCTATAAAATATATTCCATAAATATAACGTAATTTCCCAAATATACTGAATTATTACTTTTCTTACCGTAAGTGTGAAAATTTATTTCTTTATTAAAAAGTCTCTTACACATTTTATAAACTTAAGCTTGTAAGAAACTGTAAGAAACATAAGCAAAACTAAATAATAAAAATTTTCATTTTAATTTTTCGAAAATTAAGTGTGTTAATTATTACGAAAACTGCATATTGATGTTTAGGAATTTCAAATTGATTTTGAATCAGCCGGGTCAGGATAGATGCATTTAGTGTATTCACGGAGCCGTCATCAGTACCCTCTATTTACATGTAGCTTAATTGACTTAGTGGATAAATTGCCTAATTGCTGTGAGATTAGCGCTCGACTACACTCGACCACCTCGACTTAGCTAATCAATTTGAAATACGTTTAAATAAATTATGCTTCTATAGTTACATGTCTGTATTAATGTATTAGATATGAATTTCAAGATATGTATTTCAAAATTTATGTAAGTGATGACTTAACAGATCCTAGTCTTCCTGCCAGTACTAATGTAGTGATCAAGTAATGTAGTGGACCCAGGTCACACCTTCTCTTTAGATAACTGGTATTCCTCCACAGATCTATTTAGAAGACTAACTGAGAGACAAACAAATATAATTGGGTCTGTGCCTCATTATATAAAAAACAGGCCTCATGAGTTTTTTTAAAGCAAACTGAAAAGCGGACAGCATGGAATATAGTCTGCTAAGAATATATTGTGTGTAAAATAGACTGATAACAAGGATGTGTTTTTACGCTTAACTAAACACAGATCAGCTGACATCACAGGAACAGTGCGGCTGAGAAGACAATGAGGCTATGATCCAAGGTAGGAGATCAAAAAACCTAAGTGTGCCCTTGAATATCAGAAGTGGATGGCAGAGTTCACCTTCAAGATCATGTGACCGTTCAGGTTCCCCATTAAGCGGGGCACAGTGAAAAATATAGAAACATATATTTTTTATCTTCTAGGCATGTGTATATTGACTTTTTCACCGTATTTCACAATTTAACTGGGAAGAAGAAAACAAATTATTCTGACTTTAAGGTAGATATTTGGCAATATTTGCTGGAGCCTATAAATCTGGAGTTTGTATTCAGTTCCAGTCTATATTCAATTTAAATCTTCATCCAGCACAAAACCTATGAGGTCGCAGAATAAAACATGGGCCTACTTGCCAATGCGTATTCTCTCCACAGGAAAAAAGATATATTATGTAGCAGAGAGCATAGCAAATGCACGCTAACCTGTGTATAATATATCCGTTGGGAAATTGTTTTAGCGCCATGGAGTGCGTTATATGCGAGCGGCATATGTGCTGCCCACTCGCTGCGCTATTACCTGTGTCTACACTGCGATATGTAAAAGACCCCGTCAAAAGATGCGTCGAAATAAATGATTTGTTTGGCTGATCCTCGTTAGTACTGCGTAGGTTGACTTTCTACTGTAACGTGTGAATGCCGCCGGGAAAAGAATTGTGTGCTATGGCTCAGCGTATTCCATCATACAGGGGGAATTAACCAAAGGCTTGGGGCTTGTAAATACCGAAATTTGCATAGAATTGTCAGGGAGTAAATGACGTGTGGTTGGCTAGACGCTGACCCGTACACAGTTGGCTACACGTTATAAATAGCGAGATTTTAATAGAATTATTTAGTTTCAATTTCGAGAACTTTAAATCAAGGCGGGTAGCAGCAGCAGCCAGCAGAGCGACTAGCCAAGTCAGGACAATGCCGAAACAGTAAGCAAAGCGACAACCAGCAACAGTCGGTGAGAAAATAACGCGTTTGGTAAGCGATTTTATATATCGTATACTGTTATGTTGAATTGCATGTGTTTTGAATAGCTTTGTTTCTCTTCCAAGTCCACCACAACCTGTTTCCTATACAACTAGAGTGTATTTTCTAGTTCGCGCGCATCGAAGTTAGTTGTAGTCACTCTGTAACAGTAACACTGTCGCGTTAACCAGTGTCACGCAGCTTATAATGGATTCCTTTTCCATTATTCGTATCATGTATTTAAGTATTTAGGCCCTCCTGTTGTATTACTAACTATTTGTACATGATTTCCACAGTATTGATGTTTTATTATTTTATCACCGCACACATGGATTGCTTTACATGCACCGCTTTTATTTAGTGTTTTGTTTATAATAGAATCGTCAATACATTTACATTTATTTCTTTGTTTACATTGTCTAAGAAGATCAATAGACGTTATTTAGTAAAATTGTGAATCCTGTTTTATTAATTAGCAGATAGAATCTTTTCAGCTGCCCATAATAATACGGACTACACACCTGGACTACTCACGTCGTAGTAGCTACCCGTGTCATCAGCATTCCGCTGAGGAACGGTGGAACAAAAATAGATTATATGTAAATAGTATATTAAGCTAACCACAAATATGTTTTAAATTTTTTTCAAATCGTTTATTCAATAATTTTAATCAATAATGCATTATAACCCATTGTTTGGCTCTATGCTGATTTAAGAGCGCATCATTGACATAGCTTATTAAATGGATTTCTAAGAGTTCTTTGATATATACAATTTGCGAGAGTTTCTTATTGATGAGTTTCTTTAAACTTTGAATGTACTTGAAATATGGGAACTGCAAGATTAAAAGCTATGTAAAGACACTAAGTGCGCATGCGCTTTAATTTTAGAAGGATATATACAATAGAATTGTGATAAAGCTTAAGGTCAGCGTAGTGCAAAGTGGCATAACGGCTGCATAACGTACATATGGTAGAACATGTTTGAAGGCCAGACAGACAGTACCAAAATCAATCGCCGTACAATAACCAGGTCAGAGTTGGGAACCTGCACCTTTTTGTGTTTTTATTTACAGCTTTTTATTATTAGAAAATATTGAACGCGTGTTTCCATAGTAAAAAAAATATCCGTCTTTGCATTTTATTATCGACAAACACTGGTAGAATTAGGGATTTCTGGGTTCATATGGAGAGTTATTCATTCTTTGTTATGCCTTAGTCAAAGTAACATATAAATCATAATATTCCAGTTTGTCACTTTTCTCGAGAAATACGAGTATTACAATTTTTGATGAGAATTTGATTTGTAGCTGTATAAAATATTTATATATTAAACTACCCCACTTTGCAAGACTTTGACTACGGGTCTTATTAATAATAATTCAAATATTACCTTCATATAAACATCCAATCAGCTCTAATCGCAAGCAAACTGTCCTACGATGCACACTGTAGGGTAAAATTCTAATTTTGCTTGCAAATACTGGTGGCATTAGGCGATGACTTTCTACGGATGCCGTATCGCTGTTACCACGGAGTATCTGAAATATTAAATATTATTTATTGTAATTTGTATTAATTTATATTATTTAGTATTAATTAGTATCATAGAATTGATCAATAGACAGGGTAAAGTTAAATGAATGATTAAATCAAGGTTGAAAGTACTTTGGAGTATTTGAATTGAATCAAACAGCAGTGCTCCTACTCCAAAACAATTGATTTATTATTAAATACCTAACATGTTGTGACTCGTTTCGAAATCAACATTTCTCTCGTCATCAGACTGAAAAGATTTAATTCCGAGAAATCAAGTACATTGTAATTATAGATTTAAACAATATATTATGTCAAAATAAAGAACAAACAACCTAAGATCAACATAAAACCTCAAATGCTCATAAACAGGGTTACAAACAGTACACTTTAAAGAGTTCATGTAGTAAAATCTTTTTGGCAAATAAAATTATGTACTCTTACTTTTTCTAAATATTCAATAAATGTACTATTTAAAAAAAAGATGCTGATCCTACAATTACTGATGCTGCAATATTGAAAAAAATATGAAAACAAATAAATACCCATAGTTTTGGGGTATGGAAACGTTCTTATTTTGATCGTCGAATATGGAACTTTCGTTTTCTTCCTTTTCTAATGTATTGAGCGATCATTTCTGATGTTACGTTACCTATGCGCACACAGATTTAGAAAAGGAGAGAAATTACCTCTGACTGGCGGGTACAGGTATGCAGCTAGAAACTCGTCCGGTGAAGTACCTATTAGCTCATGTTTATGAATTAGTAGAGGGCAGTGGCGGTATGTGAAGTTTTTTAAGGGGAGGCTAAATGCTTTTGTGATTAGAAAGAAATATTTCACGTAGTGTTAGTACAAAAATATAGTAGTAAACATTTCTTAAATTTCTAAAGTGTTACCTACACAACAAAAGTGTAGGCTATATAAATGAAGCCACTCAGACTCCATTTCTTAATGTAACTGCTGTGGTGTGCTGTGGTTCGATGGATGGATTAAACAGATACTATAGACTATTAGAACCGGGGGCTAGCTGCTAACGTACGCTTGACATAGGTTTCATTATTTGCGATGAAAACATACCATACTTCAAGGTTGCGTACACTGTTACGAAATAGACTACACATGGAGGTTACATTAGAGGCACTCCAAAATTTATGTATTAATTTTGTTGCTGATATAAACTTGTATTTTGAAATTACTTGGCTGGGCAGAAAATATTTGTATACTATTAGTATAATTAATATAATTGCATTAATAAGTGGTTTACTAAATTTTTCATGATTATTTATAAAAATATTATTTATAAATAATCATTGAATTGGAAATACAGAGAGGAGCTGAGCCTCGTCTGACGGGCCGCCACTGGTACAGGGTGAGCGGTGAACAAGACACTGTATAGCATGCAACCGTTCTTTTTTTAAAGAAATGTACTCTTTTTACGCTGGATTGAGCCATTCATAAGCCATAAATAGAAGTTGTCACCGAATGGTTTTAATATTTAATGAAGTAAGAAAGAAAAAAACTATTTTTTTAGATATTTTTCCTATAAAACTATGATCCAGATGAACCATTGACAATGAATCCGATTAAGCAAATAAAGGAAAATGAACATTAAAACTTAAGGTGTGCAATTTGAAATGATATGTTCGATCAGAATTGTTATCTGAAAATCAATTCGTAACCAAAATAAAGGTTCTACCCTTTAAACACACACACACATACTGCAACTGATTCACATGGTTTTAATATAATGCATTTCGAACAATATTATTGAAAGTAATTAGTAATAAAATTACAAAGGGAATTGTACGCTAGGAAATGGCTTCCAAAATTATTTATTCAACAATTATGAAAATGAAGACAATAAAATTTTAATGACGTATAAATTATTTAAATTCGGGCTTTCAAATCTGAGTTCTTTTTCGGGATATTTTTCAAAAACTTTTCGATAATATCTAAATTATTGAAATCCCTTAGTACATTTAATAAATCATTTGAATTTATGTTATTAATGATATAAATTTGTCCCAAATGATGAGTTAAATATTTTTTTCTGAGAAATTATCTATAATATTAAATTCATGAATGTCATTCAAAATATGTTCAGCAAATTATGCTTTATCTGGGTGGTTTAATCTAATTGCGTTGAAATGCTCTCTGAAACGAGTATGATAGTCTCAATTTGACATGCCTATATTTATTTTATCGCAACGATTGCAATGCTATGAATAAACCCCAATCTTTGTGTTTAAAGCATATCTTTATTATTTGATATTTGAGTTTTGTACATATTTTTATTCTTTTTCAATGACAAAAATTTATTAATGTTTCAAACCCTATGTTAATGTTTTTTTTAAATACTAGGTACCAAATCACAAGCTTTATTAATATATGTTACTGTATAACATTTCTGTAACTGAAAGGTTGGATACTTTTCAACTGCAAGGTTGGAAACAATTCATCTAGAATCAGTGTTGCCTCTTTCTCTTCAGGAAATGCTACGTCTTCCTTGACGCTTTCTTAATGCTGTCAGTCCTCTGGCTACACAGTTACAGCTCTGCGGCTCTTCAAAAATATTGGTCTTTTCCATTCTCTATTTTGCTCATATTTCTCTCAAGCCACTAAGTGTATTGGCGGTGTTCCTGGGTGCACATATAGAGCTTCTGTGGACACTGTCCTTTCTGGTTGATCTTGTACTTTACTTATGAATCTACGGCTAACATTAACTTATGACTCTCGTAACGTTTTTTCTTTTAAATTTGCCAACACGTCTGATAATTATTTTCTCTTATTGACATATTACCAGTTTCTAAAATTTATATTTGTTCATGGCAATATAATAAAAGTAACAAAAATATTGATCAGTTCCTGTACTAATGCTAATAAAATTTAATTTTCATAAGAACTGATATAATATATGTATGTAGTTATAAATGATGCTTGAAGCAATTTCTTTTTATAGAGGAACTTAAGTACCCCGCTATTACTATAAAGCGCCTGTGACGTATTTGGATGTATCCTCCACACAAACGCTTCTTGTATGTGCGTGTGCCTATGCATAATAATAACTAATTATCGCTATAATTGTGTTTGTTCTTCAAACCCGACCGAACTGCAGACGCCGCTTTCAAATTCTAAACATGTGATGGCAACTTTATATACAAAATATTGCCACATATTCCCGATTATGATGAACGATGATATGCATAGCTAAGTTATGTATACACATACATTGTACATTATTTCTATATGCGAACAATATAATATGCGAAACACAATTATTTTTAAGCAATTTTCATTTAATGATGCATTTAATGCCACAGAATTACTTGCATACCAACTAGCAAGTAACCCTGAAAAAATCTAAGAAATTATTTTATGTTATGAATTCTCCTGGATTGAATTTAGTTGTGGCGGTAGCCATTCTTGTATCCTTATGAAATCTTTCAAGCATCTATTCTTGTAACGTTAGTATATTATACAAGTATTTATTATTATTAATATTGCAATAAACAGTACTTCCTTCTTTTTTTCATTTATTTATTCACTACTGGTTTCGGATTTGAGCCATCGTAGTGTGAAATTACAAAAGTAGCACATTAATTGAAATAGTACAAGAAAAAAAAAACAAAATATAAAAATTATGGCATATGAGCATTTGTTAGGTTATGTTTACATCTATAATCTATAGCTTAATTTGTTAGTTTTGTCGCTGTTGTGTTTGATTTTGTTTGTTCATATATTCTTGTTTTCTTTATGTGAAATTATTATTGTACTTATTGTAATTGAGTTATGAAATATTTCACGTTTTTTTTTGTTGCACGCTATATGTTTTGTTATTACACGTAGTCGGTTGCCTTGTGTGTTACTGTAATAAGTTCTTTTCTTTTGCAGTTTTAGGTAATTTTTTTTATTTAAATATTGTTGTATAAAACACCCTGGCTTTGTCGTTTATGCATATTTTTGTTTTGTCATTTTTTACTTTTTCTATTTCAAAAGCTTCTAGTAATATGAGTTTGTGTCCTTTCTTTGCTTTGTCCTGAGTTTGTATTCTTTCTTTGTTCTGTTTGAATACATTTGATGTCGTTTTCTTAATTATGTGTTCTTTGAATCTAGTCTTTATTGCTCGTCCTGTTTTACCTATAAACTTTGCGTTGTAGTCATCACATTCTATAGAGTAAACTCCATTTCTTTCGTATTGGTTTGTTGGGTTTTTTGCGTTGCTTAAATATGTTAGTATTTTGATTTCTGTTTCGTATGCGCAAGTTGTCCAGTATTTGTTAATAGATTATGTACTTTGTGCTTTACCAGGCCTTGGTATGTGAATTTTCTGTGAACTTATTCTTTGATTTTTGTGCTAATTTTGTTTATTGTTACATCCGTTGGCTCTGGCTATAGTTTCTATTTATTTTCAATTGTTTTTCTCTGCAGTACATATTCTACTGGATTATGATAAATGATATTTATTGTGACATCTAAAAGTTTAGTGTTGTTTGTAGGTTATTCGATTGTAAATTTTTTGTGTATGCTGTTGATCTGTTTGTGAAGTGTTTTTAGTTCCAGTTGTGTTCCGTTCCATAGACATATTATGTCGTCGATGCATCTTTTCCAAAGTAATATGTTTTTTGCTAGTGTCATGTTGTGTATTGTTTGTTTTGCTGTATATAGGTGTTTTCTGGTCTATTTTGTCTTCAATGTCGCTAGTATGTTTTTGTAATTTGTAGTGTTTGCTTGACTGGTACGTTGTTATAGTTGGTCACATCGAATGATAATATTAGTATGACGGGTGTTATTTTCGTTTTTCTTATTTCAGTTATTAGTTCTTGTGTATTTTTTATTGCATAGTTTGGTTTGTACTGTATTTGTTCTTTTAAAAATGGATTAATAAATTTTCCTATTTTTTCTGATGGTGTATTATTGAAGCTTATTATTGATCGTATGGGTTGATTTGTTTTGTGTAATTTAGATTGCACGTAAAGGATTGGTATTTGTGGATTTATGTGTGTTAGTTTTGTGGTTCAAAATTTTTTCGGTGTGTTTTCCGTCATTTTTACGATGTTTTTGGTTTACCTAGTATTACAAGGCCTGCGTTTTTGTTAGCTTTGATTACTGTCAATTGTTGTTCGTTTACTATCTGTTTGAGTTTTGAGTGTTTTATTTTCTTTTATTTTAATTGTATGTTTACTGTTGTTGTTATTTGTTCGTTGTCAATTTTCTTCATTTTTTAATAGTTGGATGGCTTTGGCTTTTATTTTTTTTTCATCTGCGTATTTTTGAATGGCTGCTTCTATTTTTATGCCTAGGAGTTTTAGTTCTTGTTTTTGTTGTGTTTCGTATTTATATCCTTTGTTCAGTAGTTTTGTTTCTTATTCTGTAAATATTAAATGTGATAGGTTCGTAATATTTGTTTTTGGTTTTGTATATTTGCTGCGTTTTGGTTTTCTTTCTGTTTTCTCAGTTTTGATAGTTCTTCGTATTTTGCTTGTAGTCTGTTGTTTTATGGTTATGATATTTTCTTTGATTTGTTCTATTTCTGTGTGATGTAATCTTTTCGTTAATTCATTATATGGTCTGTGGAGGTTTCTGTTGATAATATGATAGCTTTGAGTAATACTTGTGTTTTTCATTTTTTATTATCTTCCTGCTAATTTGTTTCAGTTGGTTGTTTTTTAAGCTATTAATTTTGATTATTGCAAATGTGGATGTAAGATTTTGTGTTTCACATTTGTTTCTGAATTTTAGGTGTTGTTCTTCTATCATCCTGTGCTTTGCGGATTTTACGTAATAAGCAATTAGATCGGGCATACTAACTGTAGAATTCATGATTGTTCTTAATCTATAACAATGTTTTCTCACTGATGTAATAAAAGGCACTTCTTTGTTTTTACATTTATTTATTCACTACCGGTTTCGGCTTTTGGCTCTCGTTAGGTGAAACTGCAAAAGAATTATATAAATTTACTTCGTAAAAATACAATCCCACAGTAAATTGATGTAATACTTTTGCAGTTTCACCTGACAATGGCCAAAAGTCAAAACCGGTAGTGAATGAATAAATGTAAAAACAAGGAAGTACTTTATATTACAACATTAATGAGAAAACCTTGTTATCGTTCAAAATCAATCAAAGATATCACTGTTTAGAAAGATATCACTATACTTGTATGTTATTAATTTTGTCTAAGAAATAAAACAATCTCACAATCATCCAATTTAATTAAAATGTTGTGCGGCGATTTTAGATAATAAAACATTTCACATACACATTTTTGTCGATTTCTAATAATTGGTTCTGTAATCATGGTCAACCTAACAATGTTTATTTTATCACGATGTCTTACGTGTGATATTTCAATTTTTTTGTTGTATATATCAAATGGAATAGCCAATGAGTACTATAAGTTCAGAAAAATGAAAAAGCTTTTACATTCACTCCAATTCTATGTATCTTAAAAGTTGAAATTTAGCATACAAAATATCATCCTATATAAAAGAAGTAGCATATTCGCTCTGTTATTCAATAGGGCACATTGTATGTAGTTATATCTTCATCGCGTAGAATTCCAGACTTTTATCTGATTTAAGAATCAGCTGTCAGATTTTGCACAAAGAGCAGATACCGAGTTGAGAATTTTCCCTTAAAGAAGGTTTCCACATGTTTCGGATTATTGGCACCAGTCAAAGTTTTAAAATCTCCTGTCAGTTTTACACAGGAGCATATAAATAAACTTTATTTTTATACTTATATATGGATTCTTTCATGCTTCTTATTGTCTCTCTTTGATATTAACAGAGACCATAAATAGCCTTTCTCAATATCTATGAGCCTTTCTCATAAGTACTTATTATGTTTTAGCCTACTTTTTGTATACGTTTTGTTTTATGTACAAGCAACTAAAATTCAACATTAGTTTTTGATATAAACGATTTTTGCTGATTATTCAAATATATGTGTGGTGAATATTTCAATTTAATTTGAATTCAGAATCAGATGTATTGCTTTTCCTGCTAGCTTTGCAGAAAATCTAAACTCGATTAATAGAAAATTGTAGAAATGGATTTTAATATTTTCATTTCGATACGTTTCTAGGATACTTATAAAGCCGTTACATATAAAAGATTTAAAATAAATTATGCTTTAAAAAGTAATTTTGTTTCTGACAAATTTTGTACTTGACAAAATGCAGGGTACCTTTACTTTGCAAAATTTAAATAACGATTCCACAATTTCATTTCTAATTCCTGGTAAAATTCTAATTCCTGGTAAAAAGTAAAATTTTGTACATTCTTGTATATTTCAATATTCCTTTCTATTCTCTAAAACTGTACTAGTATGAGGAATTCAGCTTCAGCTACATTTTATAAATGGCGTAAGTTATAGGGCCAATACCTCTATATCAATTATTAACGTTCCAGGTATATGGTACCTGTGTTTTTCAGCTAAACACAACTGCAACCCCATGCTTTATGTAGCTAAATTCACAGCGTCTTAATTATTATTATATTAAATGTCACATAGTCACTATGGTGGCGTAATTTTCGAGCGTACTATTAATTTCATTGATGTAATTCTAATCTGTACCTTGGATTAGCAATTATAATTATTAATTCATATATTAAGTATTATTGAAATTTGGAATAATAACTTTACCTTGTGTTATTATATCCACCAGTATAATATATTATAATTAAGTAATTAAAGTTAATTAATTAAATATTTAGATTTTATTATAATTTCTTTAATTAATGTATAAAAAACCAACACTCTGCTACGAAATTATAATTGGCGATGAGGATGAGATTTGGGTACAATATTATACAATATCTTAACAGTTATTCATAGTTACCTTGATTAAATGTACATACAGTCATAATGGCTTAAAATAATATGAATAAGTTATTGCAACAAATAATTTACATTTTATGGGATCTATGAGTTGATAATTGATGTAGATGTAGGTATAGACGACAGCTAAATACATGTTATATTTAGTGGCGAGTCAAAATTGCAATTTTGGAAAGTATCTAAACTGCCCACACCTACACTGAGCGACTATATTTATATTTAATTTGTAACAACGACATAAATTTTTATTGGACAATGAATTTTAGACTAATTAACCTCTCATAAATCCTCTGTGGACTGCGCTTTAAAAATGGATTCCAAATAAATATTTATTTACAAAAATTGTTTACATTTCAATTTTCCGCACTAAAGGCAGTAAAACACTAAATGTAAAGAAGTGGAACGTATGCCTTTAGTGCATAGTGACAGCTTTGTCTAATCTAACTTGCCGTGCGCTAAATCGCAGCCTTTTAACGGGGCGACTGCCCTTCGTATATCCGTCGCTGCTATTCTTTTCTATTTCTCGCCCCTTGTATATATACAGCGCTGGTGTTAATTAGTGGCGTTAATAATAGTGGCAACAAATCAAAAACTGATGGAAGCTATGCTAGCTACACATGTTTACCTAATAATTCTATTTATACAAGAATTAATACAATATTCCAGCAGCTACACACGTTTACATATTGATGCTATTTCATGACGTTTAATGTAGCTACTAAGGGTAAAGTCGTTTTTATATGACTTCTTTATAAACATAATATTTATAACTAATAAACAATAATGCTTAACAGTCTCAAAAACTTCTTAGGATTTAACTATCTTGTTCTAGGAGTATTTAAAGTACACAACACAACTACAGTAGAAATAATAGAAAAAAATAATTTTAATTATTTCGGTGTTACATGTGCGTTCCTACCGAAGACAGACTTTCGACCCTGCAAGTCTACATTGCTGATGGAATTTTAAAAAAGGTTAAATTCAAACACGGTTCAAATTACAAATCCTTGACTAGAACGAATTCCTTAAAATATCAAGCTATACTTCACATTTATACTATATAATAAATTTGATATAAATAGTTTTATGCAGAATTACATTATACAAAAGAAATAAAATACCAACGATTTTTTACCAAGGTATACTCGACCCTGCTCAGAAAAATTTCGGCCCGAACTTTGAAAATGCAAAGATAAGAATAAATATAATATATTAAGAATTGCGTAGCTTATCGTATCGTTTAAGAGAGAGCTCTGTGCAACATGGTAGTACAATAACACCGTTGTTGGAACATAAGTTTGAGAAGCTGGAACTTTTACGTATAGATCTTGTTGTCAAATTCTATGCAAGAGTCATGTAATGCGTATTATAAGCGATTGAGCTGATTGAACTCTCAAGTCCTAGGTTAATTAGAACATAACATGTAATACTTAAATCATTCATTTATAGAGTGTACAATATGTCTGATTTTCAATACGTGAAACATGGGGAGGTGAAACTTTCGATTAGTTTATATTAAAATAATCAAGATACGTATGCCAAAAACATATGTTGCTTGGAATGTAGGTATTTTTCTTTGCTATATACAAACTAGATTGAAATAAACCACAAGATCGTCTCAACTTGAAGCAGAGTTTTCTTTTGACATAATTCCTGACGAGCCAAAATACAACCGGAAACCTTTTGTTTGTTTTAAACGGCACTCGCATATAAAATAAAAACGAATTTTGATATGCTCTCTACCTATTCGTATAGTCTGTCTCAAACTATTTGACTTCTCATGTAGATTTTTTCTGCAATCTGATATAAATGCGATGGCACTAAAATCTACATGAAGTCAACGAACCTTAAATAACGTTTTTCATTTCTGCAGTATCTACATGAATCTTTTCTAGTATTAATCGATTTGATACGATTCATATTAAAGTTACTGTAAATCTTTTATTTGGACTTGAAAAGAATTTAATTTCCTATCGTAAGATGCATGATTGGAATGTGTATTAATGTATTGATAGATTCTCTAGTCTAGAATGTGTAAGATGTATTTACATATTAATTAAATTTGATATGTTGAAATGAAGGCGGTTCCATTAATTGTAACGAAAGGGCCTCGCTAATTGTATCGGAGGAGGCTTCGCCAATTACCGCAAAGGGGTGGTGAAGGGATGACCTTCGTTACTGGGGGTTCGTAGCCAGCACTTACTTAAATCGGGTAAGTTTTGTTTTAAACATTATGCTGGTGATTACGATACTTTTATTTTAACCAAATATATAAAAGATTTTAAAACTATTTGCTTGGCTGCTAGGGGGGGTTAACAAAACCCCTAAAACGTGGGATGTGTAAATGAAATAAAAATAAATTGAGCAAAGGATTGATTAGTTTAATGTAAGAAAATGAATTAAAAATGAATACAGCAAAGAATGGGATAATTTAATTAAAAAATTATTCTGAGAAGAGATTCCAAAATTATATTTAAAAGTTATTCTGTAAAAATTATTCGTATATTTTCTTTGATTACTGGGATTTTCGTACCTTGATAGAGCTAAATGTTGACATAAATAAAAGACAAATAAAATAGATTAAATTGAACTTACAATTAACACATCTTTGACATCATTATGTTTGTATCCCAAGATAATAATTACAAAAAAACAAAAAAATAATAAAGTTATTTGATTCCGTATAATGGATACCACTTAAAAAACATTTTCTTTTCTTTTATACTTTAACCCATCTTTAAAAAGTGAACTTGCTTTCACAAAACCCAAAACCCTAATGAATTATGATAAATATCCCAAAGTCCCCTCTCACCTATCTTGTTCCCTATGTCCGTAATATCGAACAAATCATGTTTTTAATTTTTTTATGTGCACTATGTTGAGCATAATAAATTAAAAGCATGGTGTCTCAAGTTATCCTCTACAGTTGCCTAACTTGGGACATACATTTGAATTGTATTGTAAGTGCCATTTATGAATTTGGCCTAATTTGGGACATAAAGCTATATAGATAGTATATAGCTTATTGTTGAATAAGACAGTAAAAAACTATGAACTATTCCTATAAAAATTACGAGTAAACAAAAATTTTAGTCAGAGGAAATGAGTTCACATATAGCTGTTTAATGTGAAAAACAAATGTGAAGGTACTAAATATAAAAGTTCAAAGTAAAAACATTTAATAAATAGGTATTGACATTTTTCAATCCATTTCATACGCAAAAGTATACCAACCTCTTGATAGATGTAGGGACTATATTTCATCCACGACATAAGATACATTAATGGCATGATTGGACAAATGATAAAGCTAGTTGAATAAGATATAAGTAATTCGAGTTTAAATAACGCGTAATTGAAATATATTTCGTTATCGATTTTCAAACGTATATTTTGCTAGTAATAAAATAATTTGAATAAAATGGTTTATTGAAGCCCTTGAAACGTGACAAAAGCTTCTTTCTAGCGTGAGGAAGCAAGCAAAATTGAGTCAATCTGCAAACGTATTTAAATAGGCCATAATCCGCCCGCTTGTATTTAGCTTATAACTCAAAGTAGGCCTGGAACAGATATCCGATATTTTTCGATGAATATGGCCACTGAAAAATCCGCATAAACCACTCTCATTTAAGCTTTCTTCGTATAACTTGGTTTTCGCTCGCGATTGTAACCTGCGCTCCAGTTCAGTGGATAAGCGACTAACTTAGTTTCCCGTGCTCTACCGACAAGAAATTCACAATTTATTATCCTCAATCAGTTAAATTTATTTAAATCATATATTTTTATAGTGTAATTTTGTTATTTTATAATTATTCTTAGATCAAATTAATAGTAAACTCCCGTTATTAAAATTCATCACTGTGTTTAATTTTGCATAAACTAATCGTTGAAAGTGGATATTAATTAACCTCCCTCTTCAGGATTCACGAAATATCCTTAACGAATCCGAACAACGACCAGCAAATTATACAGCCACAGTTGCTACATAAACACGTTGATCCAGTCTGCTCCAATGATATTATCGACACTTTGAAACACTTCGAGGTATTTTACTTCAATGTCATCATTTTGAATTGATAAGATTTGTCAAAAGAACTTTTTATACTCTCCAGAGAGAGATTTTCCAACAGAGAGATTTTCCAGTCGTATATTTGTTCTTTCTGGTAGCGGTGATATCTGAACAAGAGTGGGCCCACCTAAACTAGGGAACTGAGTATGCATCAGAAACTTGATCACTAGATTCCCCTAACAATTTCTTCCATTCAGGTAACTTTCGATTTACTGGTAATATATTTTGTGTCATGCTTTTTGCCTGCGCAACATCAATTTTCTTTCTTTTTTGTTTTCTTTATAGGAGTGTTTCACTTTTTCTTGTCTCTTCGAGGTGGGCTTCGAAGCTGCTGACTATTTGAACCGGGTGGTTGGACATTGGTACTGGCCAATTCTCTTTAAGACTTCATCTCTGCTTAGAGGAACGAAACCTGCTGTTCTGAAGCCTGATTCTACGTTTTTAACAGTTGTTTCATGTCCAATAGAAACTAGGCAACGGTTTAGCAGACGAGGGAATACATCTTTTGTAATCCCTCCTCGGTTTTTACTCTTTCAAATATCCAAAGTTGATCTGCACTTAACTTTAAGAGCTTGAAAAAGGCAACATCAAGTGGTTGTCAAATATCTGCGCTGTTGGACGTCACCAAAACAAATCTAATTTTATTGGATTACATTCTTTAATAACCCAGGTTGACACGTGACTTGCCAAGTTAACAACAAACAAATCTTTAGGCTTGATTTGAGGCCGAACTTTAGGCAACGGCATAGAATATGTCATAATTAATTAACAATGAGATAAGGATCCACATTTTCTAATGTAGTTGTAAGAATATCAAAGTAGAGATTTATGGTTTCAGAAGGATCCACAATTTCTGATGTAGTTGTAAGAATATCAAAGTAGAGAGTTATGGTTTCAGCATTAATACTGGCTCTGGACATTTTCACATTTTGGCATAACCTTTTGAATTATTTTGCATCATTTTCAATTCATAGAAAAACCTAAAATTAGTAACTTTTTGTTCACTTTTATATAGCAGGTAAAAATTTCAAAGTCGGGTAACTTGGGACAGGGTCTTAATTTAGGCCACTCTAGTCGGTCTTAAGAAATTTTTTTTGCTAACAATTTAGGTTGGCAGAACTGACAAAGTGACGAATTGCAGACGTTGAGCAATATTTGAGGTTATATTTTACGTCGTATGAACATACCAAACTAATTATAATAAGATTTGTACAATAAAAATTTAATAATACTTAGCCTGTCAGTAGAATATCGAAATGTTGGATAAATATCAATAACGATCTATAAACAATGATATACAACTGTTACGAACTCAATCATGTGAACAATAGCTGATGTAATGGATACTATAAAAAAACCTAACAAAACGTCCCAAGTTAGCCTACCTATGTGACAGTACCAAGAACACAAAAAATATATAAATAATTTGTTGGCAAAATCTTTTATGTTATTTTAATATATCAATTTGAATGAGTTTTTTCATCGTACATCCATGAGACAATTCTATCGTACATCCATTAATAATTATTAATTTAAGTGTTTAATTGTTGAAAAGCTTTATTTGCAAATAAACTTATCACTAGCACAGCGCATATTTGACAAAGATAAAAACTCTCCTATAAAACATCTGCGATATAGCCTACTTCTGAACAGTATATTTACAGAGATATTAATCACTTGAATGTAAGCAGTAATTTTTCTGCTTTTGCATTTAAATAATTATTTGTGAATTTTATATATTTAGCGAGAGTTGTATTTTGAGCGAAAATACTTTAGTTTCTTACTTAACAATTGGAAAAATATTTTATATATATATATATATATATTTAATAGAGTAAATTATGAAATTACTATTTCTTATTACTTGTGCCTCGAAAAAATGTTTAGCCCGACTGGACCTCTCGAACCCGGACCTCTCGATTGCCGATCCATTGCTCTTCCAATTCAGCTAACGGGCACTTATTCGAAGTCACAAATAATTTTTAGTATGTATTTGTTTTCCGTCTCTATTAAGATAGGCAACTTATATATCAGGATTTGTTTTGGCCACCTTGTGTTTGCTACAATCGATCAATCGTCATCGGGTAGATGGAGCCTGCTGGATGTTTTTATTAATTTCTGTTTCGCTTTAGCAGTCGCATGTTTAACCACGAAACATTAAATCTATATATATATATATATAAATGAATGTGAGGATGTATGTATGTATGTATGTATGTATGTCCTTTATGCTTGACCAGACCATCCATCCGATCGACATCAAACTTTAGGAATTTGTTGAGTACACTCCCGGGAAGGT
>WYDF02082653.1:0-11107 GCA_009867245.2 Adranes taylori | reverse complement strand
ATATTTGGAATTAAGATGAAACAAACCTGTCCCCACCGGGTCCCCATATTTGCCAACGGCGCGAACAGGACTGCTGTGCGCACTACCGTGGCCTGTGGCCGCGGCTTTGCCGCGACCAGCGAAATGACCTAATAGCCAGGGCTTATGGCCGCGGCTCTGCCGCGACCACCGACATGGTCTAGTTGCCGCGGCCCATATTCCCGTGTTCCCATATTCCCGTGTTGCCATATTCCCATGTTCCCGCTTTAAGTATATAAAGACAGGCGCGTATTCGAATGCAACGCAATATTTCCTATCTATCCAGAAGGAAACATTGCGGAGGCTGTATCCTTGCTCCAGTATAAAATTAAAAAAAAACTAATTTCACAGAAACCTTCCCGGGAGTGTACTCAACAAATAAAGTTTCATGTCTATATATATATATATATATATACAACTAAAGATCAAACAAATTTTGCCGCAACGGGTAGTGTACACACATCAGGCGACATGTCGCGTCAAAGCTTTGTGTTAAAGCTTGTGACACCGAGCATTGTCATATATTTTAAGACTTACGACGTAAGACTTAAGACTTACGTCTTTCTTGTATGATGGCAAGTTTTTTTTTATCATTTTAAAATAACGTTTTTTCTTTGTCGGCGAATATTTGTTTCACTTCAAGTATTTCACCCACAGAATAAAATATAAAAGCAGTACAGTAGTTGTAAACAAATTACGATCCAGCTTTGATTAGAACAATTAAGTAACACAGTAACATATTTTGGCGTCCAACGTGGGGCGAAGGGAATTCGCAAAAAAGGCAGGCGTCAAGTAGAATTTTGGCAAGCCTATAAAACCTAAGACAGGTAAACAATAAAGTACATAATGATAAACACACGCAATAACTCAAACCCTACTAGAACAGGGTCAAGTAGTTCTAGTGGCGCCCAATCAACCAAGCAAATACACAGAAATTCTCAACAACCTGGCAATCAGCCAATGGGGTCGGCACAACAATAAGATCAACAACACCACTATCCGAAGACAACTTTCAATCGCTGGCAATTGCGTCTCCAATCCAGCTAGCAAACAACACCAAAATATGCCGACAGCCCCACATCCTTGCCAGAATCATCACCAACATAATTCAAGGCAAACAACCAGGACAAACAGCCCAAACAAATAATCTCAATCAGGACAAACAGCCCAAACCTATCAAAATCATCAATCTGAGCAAACAGTCCAAACATACAACAATCATCAACCATCTGCGCACAACGATCATCAAGCGCGCATCACCTTCACGTCACCTTCATCAAACGCACATCACATTCATCGAACAAGCATCGCAACCACCAATCAGGGAAAACAGCCCAAAACAAAATGCGTCGACCCCACTCCAACATGGACACTCCATAATCAAACTCAACGTCATCAAATCAAAACAATTCTACATTATGGATTTTGGTTCAAAAGCCACTAACTAACACCATACTCCAAAGGATGATGTCACAGGTCTTCCATATAGATATCTGCACCAATGCTTTGTCTTCTAGACGACTTCTACTAACTTAAAAATTCTTCTTACTGCGAAAAAGTAAATACTGTTTACATATCTTCATCACTTTTTTACTTAACACGTTTTTTATTTGTAGATTTTAGACCGTTTAGATCAAAGTTTGGATAGATTCCCAACACTTTGGGTACCATTGCTCCTAATTGTTTTAAAAAATATTTTAAATGAATAGTTTCATCATTTATATAATGCAAGAAGAGATGTTCTCAATCCAATTAAAACATATTTATTATTAACTTAAGGCACACATTCAATATGAACTATATATTTTTAAATTTGGAGCAAAGTAGAACCAGTTCACGTAGAACCAAAACATATTTTGTTTTCTTAAGCTCTAACCATAATTTAGTACTTTATCTATTAAATTGACTGCAACTTCAGATACCTTATAAAATCACACATTCGTACAGGTAGTTTAAAATTTTTGGCAAATTTTTATTCACCAACACAGAATCATGCAAATTTTCACAGAATTTACATGAATGAAAGAGAATGTTACTTTGTTTCAAATTATTTTTTAAAAATACCTTCCACTTGTACTTTCCAAATCCTTTATCCCAGAACGTTATCACTTCGATAAATACTGGACATATCAAACCCAAAATTGAAAAACAAAAGGCACCGATTAATGAGACGAAAGGCACGATTGTAGGCACTGCCACTGCAATAGCGACGCAAATCACTACAAGGATAGTTCTTAATATATAATCTGCTAATATCGGATGTTTCTGGTACTTATCCTTGATAGCATTCCATCCAATGTCCAAACATACATAGAATTGAAGTCCAAACGTACAATATACTGCCAGCGCTATCAAGATTTTAACGGCTTGAGCTAGGCTAAAAAGAGGAAAAACTGTTTAAAAATTTATTCATAAAATTGTTACAGATGTTAATTTACTAACAATGTTAAAGTTAGAGTTCCCTGTTTATCTTTATTATTCACGAAATTCCATAAATCTCGGAATTTCATTGAAACATTTTTCGTATATTAAAAATCAAATGTTTGGAATAAGAAAAAACGAATTTATAGAGTTAAGTATTTGTCAAAAAACTTATTCAGTAATTCTTCAATATAAAATCTAAGTTCGGATCTTATATATCTGCCAGCATAAATATGGTACTAATCGGTTGAAATTAGAAGGCGCAGATAAGGTATCAAACTGCAAGTCATGAATTCCCGACCATTCCAAATTGGTCAAGGCTAGGTCCAGTATAGAATTTTTCCTATTTAAAACATGATTAAATGTTAAAGAATATAAACTGAGTTGAGTAACAAACCATGTATTTTTTGCGCCAAGAACCTCTAGTTACAACTATTGCTATTAGAATAATTTTAAATGTTTGGAAGAGAGATTAACTACATTAATAATATAAAACCAAGAAAATATTTCTATTTGTCATTACTAAACTACTTACTCAATTATAAATACGGAGTAAAGTCAATATATATGTAAATCGATAAAACAGTGTTGCTTGTTGTAATCAGAAATCAATATTAGAACTTACTATTCCTCCTTTGGTAAATTGAGCGTAACTGAACCCTCCGTAAAGTCACCATATTTCATATATCCCACAAAACCAAGCAAAATATAAACCAGAGTAACACCACTCATTCCTTGATTTAACACTCCACATAATCCAACAAAATGTTCTGGATTTTGCATATTATTTTCTAAAGGCATGACCTATAAAAATGAAAAAAAAAACTGTAAAAACACAATTTATTATACTTAACACGGAAAGTGCCATGCGATTTTCGAAGTGTATTTTGTTGAAGGCACTATCTTGCATAACTATTCGTTTCAATAACCTAGGAAGATATATAAGGAATGAGTATATTGTTAGGAATATCGAACTGTAAATTTTTATTTAACCGTCAAATTTATTATATTGTTGTTCACGAATAAGCAATAAAAATCATATGGCCCTTTATTATAATAATTTTCATACAACTCTGGCGAAAATCCATGTGCTTCTCAAGTAAATGATAGATTCTTTAAATAATTACCGGTTACATTATTACAAGCATGGAATAATGTATTGCCGGTTACATTATTCCATGTGAATTAGTTTGTGCTTCCATATTATTTGATATATCGATCTGAAACGATCTTATTACCTCATTTATTGTGTTACCTATGGAATTTTAAGTTTCATGGGCAGAGGTGGCAGTGTTGATAACAGTTTCGGGAACACTCTTTGTTTGCTTTCGCCTCTTCCTTCTCGGTTCGTCTTCACTGCTTGGATCACTATTATCAGCATCTGAATCCGGCACAAAATTATCTGCACTTACGTCAGAAAATTCCCCTTTTCCCTCAGACAAATACTCTTGCAAAAGAGCTTCTAGTCGTGCCTGCTCGGCCTCGTAACGGCTCATGTTTGTTGTGTTTTAATTCATACGCGTGCATGATGTAACGGATGTAACGCTACTAAGCGTACCTCGTAAGAAGCCAGTCCGATCCTACAAAGTGCGACACCACATTGGCTTTTCTTGGCAGAAAAAACGAAACATCATTTAGGGCCGCGCGATATCAACCTGGTCCCAAATATTTTTTTCATTTTTTTTGTTATGTCAAATTATTTTCAATCAATTATAAGTGCCTTGTCTGTTATAAAATAGTTTAGAAGTGCAAATTGTTTAAAAAAATATTTACTCTGTGAGGCCAATTTTTAATTTCCCATTGTGGCACTTCACTTCACGATATAGTCAATTATCAATAATCTTCTCTGTTACAGAGAAAAATGGTCTAAGAAACTAAAACTAAACTAAAAAAGTAAAGTTCTAAGGTTAACTTTTTTATTAATGTATGTAAATTTAAACTAATGTAACATTCAAAAATGGAACAGAATCTTTAAAGCTATTAGATATTCTATAATTATTTACTGGATCATATAAAATATCATGTAGTTTAAACATTTTGGCTTTTCAATATGTCCATAGCTTTTTTTTACATAATTTATAGTTTTTAATTTAAATTACATTTTTTACGTAAGTGTAGTCTCAAAAATGTGTAAAAAAAAACCACCACTACTTGTGACTAGATGTATCTTAAATTAATTACCTGATGTGTCAAAAATTTGCGCTTGCGCAGAGACTAGTATAATACGACATATCGCGAATGCATTTTATAACGCTCTCTATATTGCAAATTTATAAACTAATCTTTTTACTGCGCAGCCAATTAAGAGGAATCTCTTGGCGTCAACATTGAAATCTATGAAATCGAATAGTGCGATAATTTAATCGGAAAGTTTATCTATTCCTCGTCGTCGCAGTACTTTTTAACGTCGGAATAATTTCGCCGGGATGATAACACAGAACAAATTGTCGCGCAGTAATATTTCCGAATAGCAAAAATATCGCGAAATATACAAACTAATTGAAGCAAATTGTCAGATTCTATATAGAATAGAGAAATGTCTTCGAGAGCAGTGGCGTATTTAGGGTATGGCACACAGGACAGGACTTTGTATTACTCACGTAATATTACACCCGCATGAAAATGGCTTGTCTTTGGCTTATGGGCACACGCCGAAAATTAAAAATCATACCTTATTTGAAAGGAAGTAAATCTTTGAAATGTATTAAAAATAGGCATATCAATTGTTACATAACCTAAACATCCCCTTCGGTTTATGTAGGGGATGTTTAGGTATCCTCCCCCCGTGTGGACTTGACTTGGATTTATAGACAAAATTAAAAATGATTTCGCCTTTACGTAGCTCTTAGTATACAAATTAAAACTGTTAAGTAATATCTTGCATAATCTTTTAGTTTAAGACTCTCGTGTCAAGACTCTCGAAGTGTCTTGACATGCCTAAAAGAAATCATTCATAAAACGCTTTATAAATAATATTGCTCACCAAAAATGCTTAATATCATACCTGTAATGTATAAACATTTGTTATAAAACATTAAACTGCAATATTCATAGTTTATTTAATAAAGAACTGTAACTGTCAAATAAACTGTAAACAATTTTAACACGGCCTGTTATGCAGTAACTGTTATACTTATGAACGATTAATTTTGGCAGTTACTGAATAACAGGCTGTTTTAAAATTGTTTTCAATTTATTTGACAGGTTCAGTTCTTTATTAAATAAACAATGAAAAAACAGTATTTATTACAGATTAATGTTTTATAACAAATATTTATACATTACAGGTATGATATTAAGTATTTTTTGTGAGTAATATCGTTTTTAAAGCATTTTATGAATGCTTTCTTTTAGGCCTGTGAAGACACTCTAAGATGCTATATCTATTTCCTAAACTAAAATATTGTGCAAGATAATACTAAACAGTTTTTATTTGTATACTAAAAGCTACGTAAAAGTGAAAAAAAATTTAATTTTGGATAATGTCTATAAATTCAAGTCAAGCCAAGTCAAGCCAAGATACGCCACTGTTCGAGAGTCATACAGTAAATAATCCATCTAGTGTAATAAAGTGACCAGTGGAAAATCATACTTGTTGTTTGGTCGAAGCAAATAAGCGGGTCAGTTAATCTATAGATCAAAACTAAGTGTGTGGTGTGATATTTGTGCTGGATCCTCCAGTTATTTTACAAAGAACTTGTAGTACTTACTCTAATTATCTACAAGCATATCGCTTCCACAATATCCCTTATGTTATTAAACAATTTCTAGTAATTGAATAAAATTGGGTAATAAATATATTTAAGAATAATGATTAAAGTGAAGATTATATTTATTGTAAGAAGGGGTTCAGGGAGTTTGATCATGGTCGAATGCACGCAGTCTCTAGTCAAAATAGTTTTTGTAGGTTCTTTATGTATTATTGGTATTTTGGTAAAGTCGAGTTACTGTTTCGTTTGGCAAGTATGTTTGGCTTCAGATGCGGTGCTTTGTAATTGTATTAGTACCTTTTGTGTTCTGTGAGACTTATTTTCTATATGGACTAGCATTTGGAGATAATATATGGACTTTTTGTATCGATAACCTTATATAGACTTTAATTAAATATATAATTACAATAAATAAGTTAAAAAACAAAAATAAATAAAACAAAAATATCTTAAATTAACAATGTTTAACATACCACACCAATGGCTTCGATTGCAAAAATCGTAATGCTAAAGAATACTGGAAACGTTTCAATCGGCGAAATAAGTCGTCGCTCACTGATCGATGGTAAATCAATGACACAATAGTAAAAGGTAATACCCAATCCAACCGCCATGAAAATGTTAGCCACCATCGACACAGGAGCCAAATACTTCAAATTCGGCACATATGCTAGTAGAACCATAGGAACTATAAGGGCGGCTATTGCTACACGCAGGTTAATGTCTTCTCCCAAATAATGTACAATAACTTGTTCGAAATTTTTCGCAACAATTACAGCGTAACAACTGCATGTTAGGAAATACGTCACGAAAATTCCTTGGAGTACAATATATCTGTAACACAAAAGAAGTTTTCCCAACTGTAGCTGTTTTACAATAATCCTTATTACTAATCCCTTGCCAGTTTTATCTAGTATTCATGGTAATATTCTCCAATAATGTTCAAAATAAATTTACTTAAAATCTATATTAGAGAATAGTACAAGTTCAAGATATTCTACTGAGACTAATATTTCATTTTCTTAATTCTTTTTAAATAATTTTTACTGACGATACGTGATAGTATATAAAATATAAGAGGAAGACTACAGCCTACAAACTAATATGCCTCTTAAGCTATCAACATCTATTCTTCTGATCACAATTATTCATCTTCTTATTGTAGCTCCGTCTTTATGCGGAGGTTGGCAATCCAATGACCTATTTTGGTTCGAGAAACTGCACCCTTTAAGATCTCTGTCGACTGCGTTCGGGACATCTCCTCAGATCCTTCAGCCATGAATTCTAGTGTAGTCCTATGGATCTTTTGCCCTGAACTTCCGCTTCGATGATCAATCGGCGGATCTCATATTTCTTACCACGCATGATGTGTCCGATATATTCCAGTTTCGTTTGCTTGGCAGTTCAAAAGGTTTTTCATGCTGGTGAAAGTTCTGCGAGTCCGCTCGATTCTAGTCTTGATCTCGATTTTCGGAGCATTTAGTTCATTCAACACAGGTCCCAGGGATCGAAATGTATGTACTTGTTCGACGGGTCAATTATATTTAAAACAGCTTATATTGGTTGCTTGGAGAAAACCACGAGCTTTGTTTTCTTGATATTCACGAAGAGGCCGAAAAGCTGACTGTGTGCCGTGATAAGATCGATAGCTTTCTGTATATCTGTGAGGTTGTGGGCTATTAACGGTGTCGGCGGCGTAGCGGAGGTTGTTGATTCTTTTGCCGTTTATATTGATGCCTATATTGGTGCCCTCAAGTGCTTGTCTGAATATAGTTTTAGAATAATGGTTGAACAGAAGGGGAGAACGCAACCTTGTCATACATCCTTCCGTATTGACATTGTTTTAGATCATGTGCCGTCCACTCACACTTGTGAAGTTTGGTACCAGTAGAGATCTTTTTCTGCCATCTTCTGATGACACACGCAATCAGATGCTTTTCGATAGTCAACGAACCAGGCGCATATGTCGCTATTCATATCTCTAGCTCCGTGTAGTACATTAAGTGAAAAGAGTGCCTCGCGAGTTCCCAAGCCTTTTATAAAACCGAACTGAGTTGGATCGATTTGTTGCTCGCACTTATATATTTCAGAACGTGAGACATTATCATCACAATTTGTGGCTTTGATTTTCTTCGGTAGAGTAACAAATACGGCGGTGAATCAGTCTGAAGGTGTTTTGCTGACTCTATAAATGGTGTTAAACAGTGTTGTTAAGAGCTTAAGCCCCGGGCCCTCCCTCTCTGGTATCAGTTTAAGGGCCTCTGCATGGATCGTTGGTTTTGTCCTTCTTTTGAAGGACAAAACTTGATGGTTCTTTTGAAACTTGATGGTTCACATAACGTTCTCCGTTGGGATGTAGGGACTTGCTTCATTGAGATCTAAGGCTTCTAGCCTCTGATCTGGACGCTCGTCAGGTAAAATCTTTTCAACTTGTCATCGACGCAGACCAATATCTCAGTGTTGGATCCGCGCACTATCCCGCTTTGGGTTCTATGCTGTTTTCCTGCAATTTCTCGTATCTATTTCTGCATATTGAAGAAGTCGTTCTTTTCTTGGAGAATTTCGATCCCTATACATTCAACCATCGTTCCTCGTTTCCCTGCATCTTCTTCGGATTTCTTTGTTCAGTTGTTTGTAATTCCTGGGATCTGTTGTTTTGTTCTGTCTTCTCTTAAGCATTAGCTGTAGGTTCTCGTTAATTACCCATGGTTATGTCTTTTTTTCGTTTGTATATCCGATGTTGATTTCTTGAGTGTCACTGTCTCCTTCAAGACCACCCACTGCTTCTTTACGTTAGTCCCCGTGGGGAGCGTCGAAGTTTCCATCCTATCTTCCAGTCGTTGGCTTACATTTCTTCTCGCTTCATGAATATCGGGACTCTTTACGTCGGAGTTTACAAATTTATGAAGTTCGGATCTGATTAGGATGAAATCCACATGAGGATATGACAATCTCTATCAGCTGACGATTTCCATGTGTATAGAAGGTGTTAACGATGGAAAGTTGTTGAACTCCTATGCCTGAATAACATTCAAAATGCTAAGGGAGTCACTAAGGGCAAAGAAATCTATGACCGATGGTACTAGTTCATTTGAGTAGTAAAATATCTTATATGTTGTCTTCAGTTTGCTAGCACTTGATCACCTGACTTCACTCAAGTCTAGGACTATTTATTAGAAGAGTTTAATAAATTAATGTATATTAATAAATTTTCATTGAATTATGTATTAGTTACCTTAAAATTTTTCCATATCGCTTACTCCAAGGTGGTCCTAAATTGCAAGCTTCTTCCGCTATATCGGCAAAACTCATTGCCGTCTTACCAGTGCGTCGATATAGTTCATGTGCACATATCACCTGTTAAAGGAATACATTGTTTCTATAAAAACTAGTCAAACTTAAATCGCGGAGACATTAATAAATAACTGAAATTTCTTAACATAATCTTAAAGTTTCGTAAGACCTTTTTCAAATGATTACGTAAGATCTTTTTAACGTAAGATCTTTTTAACGTCAATTAACGTAAGATCTTTTTCAAATGGAAGAAATATTATAAATTACCCTAGAATCGACAATCTTACTGTCTGATGTCTATAATTGTAATCGAATCTCATTTATTGAGTAACTTAAATTGGTGAGATTTAACCAAAAACGAAGTGCCTAAAATTACTATTCGCGGTCATGTTCACAGCTTTGAATCCTTCCGGTTCCGAGCTATTTCTTTTATTACATCTTTCACCTATTTCACTGCTAATATTTTTTATTACATTATGTGTCCTTAAATAGCGAAACAACCGGCATTTCACAAGTGCACAATGTATAGTGTGTACTCTGTACAGTTATAGCTTACCCTAAGAGTCTTTTTAGTTTAATTTTCAAACGAAATTATGCGAAAAATGAAAGATTTTTGCATTGATGCGAAAATTGAATTGAAAATTCTATTACTATGTAACTAATTTCACGTTCATATTTCCATGGTAAAATACCACAGTAAAACAGTATTTATTTTATTACAAAATATTGTTGGACACGCGCTTGTTATCGATCTCTGTATCTGAAACATGATGCCGGCGATAAGCTATAACTTCGTAGCTTACAAGTCGTTTCGAGTTACGTATTGTTTCATCGTTCGTGTTATGTGGAAGCGAGCAGTTCAAATCAGATTTGAGCTTCAGTTAGTATGGAAAAATTTGAAATGAATTATACGTATTCGGAACAACAGGATAATATATAATATTAATTTTTATGGTATAATTTTCTGAAAGTTAATTTTATATTTGAATAATATTTATTTATTTATACGCTGTAAGTCGTTACTTTACGTAGGATAAGCTGTGCTTCCCTAGCTTCAATGGCAAACACGCCACTGAAATCGACTTGAATAAAGAATAATTATAATTTATTTTAAAAATAATTAAAATAAATTTAAACGTGTAATATACAGTTGGATAGGATATTGTAAATTGCTATTATAAACTGTATCTTACCAGTATATACGCACAATGCGTGCATATCGCTGCTACAATGATTGTTGCAAATATTCCTAATACTAGCCCAGAAGCTGCAAATGCTGCTGGCATCGCTAATATACCGGTACCTAGAGATGCTTTTAATAAGTGCATTAACGTTTCATTGTCTCTGAAAAATATAATTTTAATTATAAAAAATTTGTGGACGTGATCGCCCACCCCATCTTTCATATACTTGAAGTCATTCGTTTCATTATATTTTGCATAAAACAAATGTTGAACCTTTTAATTTTGACTGTCACCTTATAACTCGTCTATTAAATTTAATTCGCACAATAGTTGTTTAGGGTAAACTAAACAACATTAGTCTAACCTATAAATCGCCTATTCATGAACCACCCAGTCCCCATATTTGCATACGGCGTAGACACCTTCACTGTCGTTTTTGCCTTCCTCGCCCGCCACCACCCCCCCCACCCCCGCCCCCCC
>WYDF02082642.1:0-11107 GCA_009867245.2 Adranes taylori | reverse complement strand
TTATATTGTTATTGATATATGGATTTAAATGAAATATTGCGTATATTATTCATGAATTGTTATATATATATATATATATATATATATATATATATTATAATAAAGTGGTGGTTTTATTATTGCTGACTGTGAATAGTTATTTGTGTGCACTCCCTACTCTATTCTTATTCCGAGATTTAGGTAAAGTCTCTGGCGCCCATCGAAAATCAACTTCGGACGCCTCATTCCAAGTACAAATTGAGCAGGTTGGCTGGACGTCTCTGTGGATCCCGACCTGGCCGCGGCACAACACCTTTCAGTTTGGGTAACTGTTGTCTCCCCAAAGAGGCAGGTTATAATGGCAACGAAGAAAATTGTGTTTAGCATAAAAACTAACGGGAGCTTTTGGTTCCATTAATATAAAATCATTCCCTTTCATAAAATCACTCCCATTCAATTAATGTATTCATTCTTACCAAAAGTTTACTTTTATTTTACACTGATATTATCAATTTATACAATTTGACTTTATTAGCATAAGCCAAAAACATTTAAACGTGTCAGAGTTGTCGTTGATAAAAAATTGAACAGAAAAGAGCGAGATGGCGCTTCTAGAAGTACTCTAACGTAATATCATAAGTAGTGTAATTAAATTAGAAATAAATTATAGATAGAAGACCTAAATTTGATGCACAGTCCTTCCAATGCAACTTAGGTACTCGATGTGGTTCTCGGTTGGGTTGAATCAGAAAAAAAATAATTTGATTCAAGACTGCTGCAATTCTAAGAGTGGTAGACATATTACAGTCGTGTTTGTAACGGCAATTTGGTGTAATGGGATTACTAGACAGTATGGTAAGGTTGAGACAGATTCTTTGAAGAGAAAGTTAGTTAATCCACCTAGTTTCAATTGAATTGTATAAGAAATAAATGTTTCCGAAATTGTGCGAGTACAACAGATTAGCAAATTAGTCATAGGAGCATTTTCTTCGGACCACTTGTACTTCGTTTGCCATTATATACTCCTCGCCAAGTTTTGGTTTAAACTCATTTTAATCCGAATCAGAATCAATCAGTAATTAAGAATTATAATATTTTCCCGATAAATATTTGTTACAGCTAGGAAAAGTTACATACTTGTGAGAATTACTATTTATCGGTAAGTAATCGACAGCGAGAACTTTGAGACAATTGTAATCTTGGTAATAGTTATCTAGATTTTATATGAATTAAAATTTTCTTTGTATTTTACTGAAACACCGATGCCGATAATACGTTATTATAATTTTTAATATTTGATACAGGTAGAACAAGATTTGGCAATGGGTACAGATGCGGAAGGTGAAAAGATCAAAGATCACATGCGCAATATCGTTCCAATTTTGTTAGATCCGAAGATCACAAATGAATATGATAAAATGCGAATTATTGCATTATATGCAATGATCAAGAATGGTATAACCGAAGAGAATTTATCAAAATTGGCTACGCACGCGCAAATCAAAGATAAACAAACCATTGCCAATCTGCAATATTTAGGTGTTAATGTTGTTACAGATGTAAGTATATTTTTTATATATTTCTATTAATATATATTTGAATCTACTAAAATTAATTTATTTTAATCAACGATTTTCGCCTAATTCGTACTTAGATTCTTCGGAAGCAGCTCAGAATTAAAAAACGTTTTTAGAATACTCGTTTAGAAAAGGGTATCAATATTGATGAATATCTAAATAATACAAATAAGGTGTATTGTTTAAATATTAAATTTAAAGTATAGTTTCATGTCATTTGCTACAAGAATCTATACTTTAAATGAAATTTTTAAATATAAGAAAACTTCTTTTTGTTTTCTTAAATGTGTAAAAATTCCATTCCAAGGATCTATTCTTGTATCAGACCACAAGAATCAGTACTTTAAATAAAGTTTTAAATATTTCAGAAGTATTTAATCAAGTGTAAATATTATATAAACCTGGTATGAATAATATTTTATAAGTAAACCAAAACGATTAGTTTTGGAAAAAGGAGTGGTTTTAATTGTCTCCAATACATTATCCCACTACTTAATTCATGATGTACCTAATTTAAGCGTGAAAGTTTTAGTACCAGTAAGCTACATTCAGATAAGGATATATAATTTTGATTTTTCAGGGTGGTAATCGTAAGAAACCTTATTCAGTTCCGCGCAAAGGACGTATCACAGAACAAACTTATCAAATGTCGCGATGGACACCAGTCATCAAAGATATCATGGAAGATAGTCTTGATGATAAACTCGATCTTAAACACTTCCCATTTTTGGCCGGTCGAGCACAATCGAGCGGATATCATGCACCTACCAGGTAAGACCATTATTAATTCATAAGTTTTATTATTTTCAATTTAATTTCTGCTTGTTTACTTGGCCAAGAGTAAAGTTCAACTTGAATATATCACACAAAGAAGTATAAAACATTGTGATTGATTTATTAACAAGATACAGAAGTTGAAATGTGAACTTGAAAAATAAAGACCCTATGCCTGTCTAATGACTATATGCCTGAAAAGTAATGACATATGCGTGTTTTACGAATGCGATGTTTAAATCTTCGTTATTACCAGGAGGGTTAATATATACCTTATTTTTAAGATGCCCCAAAAACAAAGAAGTCCAACGGATAAGGTCAGGTGATATTGGAGACTAGGGATTGCTATCACTTTTGGAGATAACTAGAAAGGCTTCACTCGCATTTAAACCATGTCCTCTCATCGTATACAAGAAAGTTCCGAAAGCCGCACGATTGAACATTAAATATTATTTGGCGTCTTCTAGACAATATGGATTAATTATTCCAGTCGCTGACATGGCAGTTCAAACCGTAACTTCCTTGGACTTGAGTTGTATGGCCCCAACATCGGGTTTTTCTTGGATTTCACTAACCAAAATTCAATGTTTATTACGGGCCTAACTGTAGGATGTCTAATCACTTGTCAACGTACTACTGCACTATTTTATGTCGTGCTACCGACCTATTTTTCCAAGTTCTACCGAACGTTTTTAGTGATTACAAAATTATCTCGTTGCCACCAAATACGAATTATTATTAATTACAGTACGGTTAAATACACTACGATTAATTACAGCCCGCACATGTACAGTTGATGTGGTGGAAGTTTCGTGTCTATCTCTTTATCGACTTAAAGGCGGATGGTTTCAAAACTGCATTTTACTCTTCGTTACCGAATTTAATAAATATTTTTTTCTGTTTTGCAGTGTACGATATGGTCATTGGCATAAAGACAAAGGCCAGCAAACAGTAAAGAATGTTCCACGTCTGATAGTATTTATTGTAGGCGGTATGTGTTTCTCGGAGATACGTTGTGCCTACGAAGTAACAAATGCGTTTGCACAGAAATGGGAAGTTATTATTGGTAGTTCACATATTCTTACGCCCGAAGGATTTCTCAGTGATTTGGCAACACTTTCGGGCTAAATAGTACTTTTTATTTACATTGGAATGGTAAATAACTTAAATTTACATTTATTTTGTAGCGAATTAATAATCATGTTTGAATATAATCTTTATAAACAAAATATTTGTGTAAATATTACAAATTATTAATAATGGGCAAAATGTATATATGGCCGAAAGCTTACAAAAATTCTGGTACTTTTGGTATGTTCCTAGCACGGTAAGCACACTGAGCCTTGTGAAAGGGTTCTCGGAATCAGAATTCCCTTTTTAATTTGTCTGTCTGTTACATTCTCTAATATTTTGAGAATAAAAGTCGGAAGGATTTAGCCAGTTATGTTACGTTCCTTGGCTTTGATAGAAATACTACTCGAGAGTTTTCACCTAGAGAGTATATCAGCTAGAGAGTTTTCTTGTTGTGTATTCTAACTCTTAAAGGAGAGTTTTTGTTGTAAGCTGGCACGTTGGCTTCCTCCACTCGTCCTGAACTCGAATCAATATCTTGTGTCCTTTAAACTCTACTATTATTTAATATGCTACACAAGTTAAGCTAGAAACCCATATGTAACATAACGCGAATTACTTATGTAGAGTGTCTCTATTGTGATCACACATGAAGAGTGTTAAATATATACAAAGCAACAATGCAATAGTACCGTTCATGCAATTCCGATATAAATATATATTTTATTTTTCTTTATAGCATTCCGCTTATCTGCAACTCACGCTTGCGTTAATAGCAGCAGCATTTCGTTTTAGTCTCTAAGTCACGATTCATAATTCTTAAACTACTTCCATCATGACTTTCAAGTAAGTGCTACAGTATTATCTAATGAACAATTTTAATCATTCAAACTTATTTCTTAATGGGACATATTTTTTCTTTGTGTGATGTAATTATTCTTTTTTTTTTGTGATATCAAATGTGTTAGTCCAATGTTACAGCAATTTTTGAACTATTACATATCTTGCGACAAGCTGTGTTTTTTATGAAACCTCTCTTCGTGTTTTAGAATTACAAGAAAGTCGTTTGCATATTAGTTCAATATATAATTATTAATTTAGTTTTAAAAATTTTAATTATAACATTTTTCTAAATTTTGAGAGACAGAAATTCTGCTCTTGCACTTCAACAGTCGAATACCGGTTCGATTATATACTTTTTTGTATAGTTTGATCATATACTTCAATTATACTTTTTTATTAATTTGACCCGGTACAAATTAATAAAATGTATATTATTTATAGTTTTTAGCGATTTTCTTATATCTGCGTTTGGATATTATAAAATGCTAGACTGTCTGTTTTTATTTTTTAGAAATTATTTGTCAGATGCGCTTAAGTTAGAACAAAATAAAAATTCGAACGGATGTTACATCACTAATTTAGAAGAATAGGTCAATATCTAATATAATAAGTTGTGAATAGAATTGGAGCAAAATTAATGTTCTTTAGTGATGTGTAAGATACGTACTAGGCATACGAATACACTCAAACATACATTTTAAAATTTAGCCTATCTATTTACGGTGATATAAGAGTTTAGGTGCAAAAGTTTAGTAAAGTACAAAATTATATATTACTGTAGTTTTAGATTAAAAAAAAGGATTGGTCAAGTTTTCAAAAGTTATATACTTATATATTTTAAGTTACATATTTTTAGAACGCAAAATTTATTGAAGAAGTTGTTATAAAAATAGACTTGTTTCTCTAGGGATGCTTCTCCTTGCCTATTAAAATTATTCTAGTATTTTCTTAAGTTATGGAAATGTAGATTTTTCTTATTTACAATTCATGAAAATATTTTGAAACTTTTATTGAGAGATGGTATAAGGGCATTATTTGTTGCCCAACATCGTGACTTATTATATCACTATTCTTCATGCCTCATAGTCTTCTATAGATCTCATAAACACTGATATAACGATTTGTAATTTGGTTAATGTACTTTTTAAAAGATCTTCCACGCTTTCTTTTTCCGACTTTGTTTTGTTTTGTCTTTCCATATGCATCGTCGTTCTCTCCACTTCCATTTCACTTACCCCCCCCCCCTTTCATCATTCTATCATACTATTCTCTCAACGACCATCCACATCTCTTATATATTTTCTCTCTCTATCACCCATCTATTTTTCGTCTCTCCCCTTTCCGCTTCTTGCATAGCGCATATGTATACCTTCCTCACAATTCTTTCCGTCTCTCCTACCATTACCCTCCCTTCATATTTTGCCATTTTCTTTACCCAACACTTATACCCGTTTACCTCCTGTAACACGATCTCCGCCGGCGTATAAATTACAGTAATAAGCCAATAAATAATATTAAAGAAAATAAACAACAAATAATTTGCACATATTTCTTATGACTAAAGGAAAATCCAAAATCTTCTTTGCTATGGTGTCTTAGCTGGGAATAGATCCGCATTTTTAAACAATTTAATAAATAGTGCGATGTAGCATATCCTTATTTTTATTTCAAAATTAATTAGAAGATGAAAGTACATCCAAAATTGTACATTTTGTAATTATTTTAATTGATTAGATAAATAAATGTTAATTTTAATGCTTCTGTTGAGAATATGTATATATAAATAATCTGCAACTTTTTGAATTCTGCGCGTTTAATTTAAGTTCAAGGCAAATGATGTCACCAGGTGTCAATAGGAAGTCATGATTATTAATTTTGCTTATTTTGTTACGCTTGTCAATGGTATGCGTTCTCAAGATATATTACGTAATAATTAAGTAATTATCCGTTGTTTGTTTTATGTTCATATTATTATTTTTGTTATTATAACTTAAAAGTGAACGTATTTAATTTTTCTAACAGCTTCAATTACGTACCTTTTTATAATGAGTCCTATCAATTATGAGCAGCTTATTTCTGTCCATATTTAGATTTCTCGTTACTTTAAACGTAAATGGCGCTATAATCGCAAGGAAATTGAACAGAAATCGGAAGAACAGAGAAACACGTAATTAATATTTTTCGATGGGCTATTCAATGATGTTACCTGTGACAAACACAAACGTCAAACAATACTCTCTTTAAATTCGGAATTTTGTGACAATTAGCTGTAGAAAGTAGTACTTATACATAATAAAGATTAACAAGGAACAATGTACTTTGTTATACAATGTGAAAATGGACGTGTTAACCTTACAAGAGAAAATTGAAATGGCTCTTGTTTATAGAGAATGTGGCAGGAATCTTGATAATGCGGTTAATCTTTATGCTCAGCGTTTTCCGGACAGGATGCAATCACGCACTTCGTTGTTCCGTACTGTCAAATAGTTTACTGCCGAAGGAAGTGTTCAATCTAAACAAGGATCCGTCGAAAAACAGTAACTGGAGGAGAACCGTAACATCATTGAATAGCCCATTGAAAAATATAAACAAGTGTTTCTCGGTCTTTTGATTTATGTTCCATTTCTTGCGATTACAGCGCCATCTTTCGCGAGTCGAATTTTTTTTCGGATAAATCATACCTAACTTTCGACATACAATACGAATCTGTGATAAAAAATAGATGTTCCTATTTAAAACTTCAAATTTTCCGCCCGTCCGGCCCACACGTGGTGTGGGGGGTGGGCGTAATTTAGTACTAACGGATGCCTCCCTCGGAGATATTAAAGTTTAGATTCGGCAAATTTTTCTGGGCGTTGCGTATTTTTCGATATATTACAAAATTCCAGGTCAAAAGATTCACCCGGTACATTATCGACATGAAGATATTGTACATTAATAGCTTATAGCATTCGTAAATGTAATTGTACCCATGACAATTAACTTTCTTTATGCAGATTTAATGTATATTACACATGTGTATACGAACAACCGAAATATTATCGTTATATATTAATAAAAGATATACATTAATATAAGAAATTCTTAAAATACATCACACTGTTTTAAGTTGTAACAAAATAAAGTGGAATAAAGAGGCAATCAAATTAAAACAAAGAGGTAGAAAAAACTTGGAAATAGAAACTTAAATAAGTGTGAGACTTAAGATAAATATTTTCTAAAATTTCTAATAATAATATATTATAAAAAGTTGTGGTTTAAGCCTAGAATTAATTATTGGTTTATTTCAAAGTCTTTTGAAATTTTCATAATTGCATCAAAGTTTTCCTAGACATTAATAAGTTAATAACTCTTCTGATGAAATTGGGTCAAATAACCTAAAAATTTGCAAGTACAATGGCGCAAAAATATTGTTTATAATTTATTTGACAGTTAGAGTTATTCATTAAATGAACCATGAAACAAGATTATTTATTACAGTTATTTGTGTTTTATAACCAATGTTTATACATTACAGTTAAGGTATAAAGCATTTTTAGTGATTAATGTCGTTTTTAAAGCGGTTTATGAATGATTTCTTTTAGGCATGCCAAGACACTTGAGACTATATCTCGTAAACTAAAAGATTATGCAAGATAATTTGTATACTAAAACTACGTTAAAAGTTTTAATTTGTATACTAAAACTACGTTAAAAGTTTTAATTTGTATACTAAAACTACGTAATGGAGCAAAAAATTCTAATTTTAGTTTGTGACTATAAATCCAAGTCAAGCCCATAGTTCTATATATCAAATATATGTGTATTAAACAATTTTATTTATACAGTAGGACTTTGATTATCCGAACATACAATTTTTTATTGTGTATGTAATTTCTGCGTTAATCCTCGGTATTGTTTACGTTTCGATATAAATTTTTAGCCTAAAAACATTACTTTGCTAAAAATATTATATTATATAATAAAATATTATATTATAAATAAAAATATTACACATCAATGACGTGACGAAAACTACTTATCACACCTTGTATAATTTTTCGTTTATCTGAACTACTCCCGGTCCCAATTAGTTAGGATAATCGAGGTCCTACTGTATATCCTAAATATATTTTAATTTTATTTACACTTACTACAATGTAATGTGTTTTAATAAGTGTTTTAAAGTATTTAATGCTACAACTATACGCGTACCGTACGTATTAGCTAACACCTTTTAAGTGGAGAAACACGCCTCATTATAAATATTACTTTATATACAAACTAAACTTCTGTAGATGGTAATGACTAAAAATATATGATTAGCAAAATAATTAGAAATGCATTATTACAAATATATGCAGAAGCAATTATAAAATGTAAACAAAATGTAAAATTAAGATTTGGCAACGTTGTGCTATTGTAGCAAGTCTGCTCACTCCAAACAACGCATGCATAATTGTGTGTTAAAGAAACGTAAACGTACGTTGTTGCTATTCTGTAGGTCTGCTGCTCTCGTAGCTGTCAGCCAATCGTGTTACACAAGCAGTTTCTCTGTTATTTTATATGTGTGAAACTCGTGTATGAGGCTTCCTGTTCCTGTCGTTTTGTGTACTTAAAACTACGAATTATGTACGTTGAGTTTCAAGTGGTATAAAATGGTCGTTAAGTGACACCGTGGATAATAATACACGATGTTAGTGTGCCAAAATGTTTGGCTTGCAAAAAATGGGTGAATTCTGCTTTAAAAGTGGCAAGTGCATATAAAATTCAAGTGTACAATTGTGCTTTTGTGTGGCGGCGGTGGTGTCAAAAACTGACAGTTGTTTGGATCTAGTGTTTTATTTGACAGCAACAGCATTGGATAAATATTTATGTCTATGTTATGGTCAGGGCCTTTTAGGATTTCAAAGAATCCTTTATGATTTCTACAAAGGTGAGATACAGTTCTTTTTTGCACTCTTCGTTCATGGCATTTATACGTACACATCTATTTGGATTATTCCTCTAAAATTCCATAGTTTTAATGGAAACGGGTCATATAAGGCCCGGACCGGCGGCTTTTACAGATCGCCAAGCTGGAACTAATGGAATTGGAAAATATAGTTGCAAACACAGTATATCTAAAAGCCAGAGAGGGTAAGTACTGTGATATTACTTGATTGAATGTTTTTAAATAGCATAATAAATTAGAGATGCAATTGCGTTTAATTTAGATTTTTGGTTAAGTTTTCTATTCGTCTCGTCCATTAGTTAGGTTATATTGAATACAATATTTGAAATGTTATAAATGTGATATTGTAGGTTATAAGAACGTAATTTACTCCTATAATAAATACAGACAAGTGTTTCGTCAAATTCTTTAGTTTTAGATAAACAATTTCTTACAAAGAGGGTTTTAAGTTAGAAATATCAGAAGAATGTCCCTATACACAGTGGAATGTCGATATAATCGACCTGCCTAACACTCCCATGGCACCTCTACCTCTATCAAAGAGTTGGTCAGGAAGACCTCAATATTTCGAATTTTTAGATTTCTTGGCTTGGGGCACCTCACCTCTATATATCGGAATTTTTATTGGAAAACCATTATATATCGAAGTTGTTTTTATAAAATCAATTAACCCCCACCCGAAGACCACTTTCGTTTGTTTTCAGTTTTGTATTTATTATTGTTATCAGTTAGTTCGAGTCCAGTGTGTGACAGAGAACTGTGCATACAATATTAAAGAACAAAGAAAAGGACGAAAACCAAGAATCTTCATCAAAGAGACTTAATGGACCTGAATTCAAAGACATCGAAGAGTGTGATCTGCACTGGTTGAAGCAGTGCCGGGACAAAAACTCACCTACAAGTGGACCAACGCTTTAAGAAAAAGCAACAGAATTTATTAAACAACTTTGTAAACCAAACCTTCGTGCTGGCTTCAGAACTTTATGAAGAGAAATGAAATTGTTTTCAAAAAAGTTACCGGTGAAAGTGATAGTAAAGACGATCAGGGGTGTACACAGTGGACTGAACAACTACCTGATGTAACTAAGGGGTACAAACTCGAGGACATATTCAATGCTGACAAGACTGGATTCTATTACCAGTGCTTACCTGACAACACTTAACATTCAAAGGGGATTTATGCCATGGTGGAAAAAACAGCAAGCCGAGCGTTACAGGACTGAAGTCCTTAACGATTGACAAAGCAAAAAACCCACGATGTTTCAAATGAATTAAAAGTTTACATATGTACTAAACACTGAACTAGAGATCTAGGATCAAATTAGAGACATTTTTGGAAAATCGTTAACCGACCTCGACAAAGAGGCGAAGAAATAGGAAAAGAAAATCCTCGCGTTTATTGCCAACTGTACAGCCTATGGGGATTTCCCAAAACTTAAAAACATAAAAATAGAGTTCCTATTCCCGAATGCGACATCTAAACTATAGCCATTAGATCAATGTATTAAAGTTGTTTATATGAAAAAAGTTCTGCGTCAGATCCATCCTGAAATCGAAGATGAAAACCCTACAAACATCAACGTACTTGATGCCATGTGGATGGCTTCAAAGGTATGTTACGATAATTAGAGCAGAATAAGGAAAGAAATTAGGTACTACTTTCTAAGTTCGAGATAATCGTAACACACGACAACGAAGTATCTGATGAAATCAGAGCAAGAGTAGCAGCCGGGAACTGGTGCTACTTTAGCTTCTAGAAGCTACTTACGTCTTTCCTTGCCTCTAAAACATTTAAGTTTTGGTGTATAAAACCATTATCAAGCCAGTGGTCTTGTATTGCTTAGAAACCTGGGCTGCCAGGAAAGAAGAGTTGAACCTACTGTACGCCTGGGAGAGGAAAGTACTTCTCAAGATTTTTGGTGCTGTACAC
>WYDF02082631.1:0-11107 GCA_009867245.2 Adranes taylori | reverse complement strand
TGAAATCAGCACATTCGAATTAGTATAAAACAGATATTGGCTTTCATGAATTTTTTTTAGTGTTGTACAGTGTTATCTGACTTATTCCTAAAAATATTAATGCTAACTACCGCGCTACAATAGACAGCTCATACTTAAAATATTTATCATTTATTTGATAAATTATATTTTGAATCCGAATTTTTTCATGATTATTATGTTCACTAAACATTTGCACAGAGCCTTCGGCGGCCTTTGCCTAAATTCATTGATTATATTCCCTTTCCCCTAGCGTCTATATTGTTAGCATATTGTTTTTATACCTACATATCCCTTTCCACGATCTGCATATTTTGGTTACTATTAATTTGTGCATAATTGCACATTCTAGAATCTTCGCTATTCCCCTCTTCTGGTAAAATACATTTAGTCAATGTATCCCTCTTAAGTGAGTCCACTGTTGTGAGGTTAATTACGTTTTATCGTAATTGACGTCATTCAAATCAGATGTGCTTCTGTTACCTATACTATTAAACCATACACAGCGTCCATTTATTTATTATCAATTAATTACCAATTACATTGATTTGGTCAAACATACATTGATGTAGCTTACTTAGCTTATTGTTATTACATCGCCCCTGATTTTATTTAGGCCACACCTCCTAATTATTCATTTCTTCCAATGATTTGAACGCTAAGCACTTCGGAAAGAATCTAGTTCCGTCGGGACTTATCTATTTCTATACTGTAATTCTGAACTAATTAAGATACTTTTAAAATGTATTCACGCTATGTTTTTCTTCATAAATAGAAGCTTGAATGATTCTCTAAATATTAATTACTACTTGTCGGGCTTTCCACTATCATACAGCATGTTTACTGTTAAACACACGTCACAAGGTCTATGCGTTCTGAATTTCTTGCATCTTTTATATCTATTGCATGTTCAATCTTTCTAATCCCAAACTAAACATGAACGTGGACAGATCTCCACGTTACAATATGTACAATACATTCAAATAAAAATTTCAACAAATGTCTTCTGATTACATGGTATATCAAAATTATATTGTGTTTGGGAATATCTGGAAAAAGAGAAAACGGCTAATGCAGTTCCGGTCCTCCAGATATCCCCTGTATGTAAACAGTTCTTATTGATGAAAACAAACAATTTTTCGGTGAATTGTCTGTGAGTAAGGCCCTTGTAGTATTCATTCTCCAAGCAATTCCCCCCTGCTCGGAAGCCAAATTTTAATGTAAATATAAGTCCATATTGTTCAGGGATACCTTCGAACATGGCAGCAATGGCTTCGGTCCTCGATGTACCCCTGGTAACGATCCCCTTGATGTCTCCTGTTAGAAGATACTAGTTTCATCAGTTAAATGATCGGCTTTAATGGGATACTAAAATACTTAAACAGTTGAAATATTATATGAAATATAAAAGAAATATAATATTGTATACTTAAATATGTCATGATATAATGCCCAAAACCTGCAGAACCTGCAGGCTGCTGACATTGCTGTAATGCATTTGTCTTATATGGTGCGGTAATATGACATGTAGCAATGAACTCATTTATTATGTGAAAAGCAAAAGGAACATGGACCAGGACACTGATACGGACGTGAAATTGTGTGTAATGATAATGCACTAAAATTACCAAATCATTCAAATGCTCATAGGACATGGAATCGTTGCAAAATATTTTTACAAAATTGAAGTAGTTGCATCTAGTATACGATGTGCCTAATGCCAGATAGCTATAAGATTTCTGCTGATGTTTAAAGACATGATAGCGGTCTACCTTAACACTCGGTTACCGCAGAACTACTTTGCTAAAGAGCAATGCGCTGACTAAATCTCTATGACAGCTATCAAACAATGAAAGAGGTTCACATGATTTATTATCCTATCTAAAGCAAGCATATTTTAAGGATATTATCAGAAATTTGAGGTTAGCAAATCTCTTTTCGTTCTTCAGATATAAATCTCAGTTCAAGTTTGTGAAATATAATCTAAATTTATATTCAAATATAAAATATAACTGAAATTCTTTGTTCGTATTATAAAAATATCATTTTCTTTCACATCAGTTTGTATTGATTTCTACGTCGTTTAATATTAATTAGAAATACTTACTATCTGAATTGAGATTGATTTACAAGTGTATGAAAAACGTTCCACTATATTCCTTGGAACAACTATCGATTATGCTATGATTGATGACGTTATCGTATATACACCAAACATTCCTTCAGGATTTATTATCTTTTGACATGATAGAAACAGTATTGTGGATAGCGATAAGCACCTATGCTTGATATAGGATAATTTATTGTGTGTTTTATTTGGAAAACTTTTATAAGCGGCTATTATTTTTTACTACCGGGCAATTTCTTTTCGTTTTCTTTAATTAGTTTAGTCACAGGCTGCTGAATAAAACCGCACAGCGAAAATATATAAAATATTTTTTCCAAAAAGTCCTCGTATAAATAAGTTTAAATATGTTTTATTTAGCAGAAATTATTCACAGTAAAAATGTTTTAATAATTTAATAATGTTTTGTGTCAAGTTCGATCGTGAAATCTTATAGAAATAAATAATTCTCTGTAGGTCCCGTTCCAATTACAAAACATATGTAACTTAATAATTTACTAATCAGTTAGGTAAAAACTTATTTAACTTTATTATGATTTGGTTACGTTTTATATATGTTGAATTATGTCTGTATATATTTGTTAATGTAATGATTCAATTCTTGTTATACTCGTAAAGACGATGCTATTTTTTAACTCTTTATTTAGCCACAATGGTGTTTTCCTTTTTTGTTTTTTCACAATTTTCCCTTAAATTTGACTAACGGAAACTCGGTGTCATTCTTTCCAATTCTTTTACATATTCATTTATTTCAATTGAATTAATTATTATTTTTATATTGCTTTGAAACATTATTTTATCTTTAAAGCATTTAGTATATTAAGCTCGCTTTACGTAATAAACTGAAAGTAATCAATTCAGCGGTTCAGAAACTCAAAGCTAAGTTACACTAACTAATTTTCTTTAATAGTTGTGTAATTACGATTATCAAATAAAATTTCTGTGACTGCTGACAGAACTAAAGTAGACACAAAGTCAGGTGTTCAGAGACCACATAGGCATTATGCTGTGTAGCGTCAAAATATTTGTCACAAACTTAATAACATTCGCAGTAAACTACAGATTAAGTATTTTGTTCAGATGCATCCTTAAAAGTTGGGGCCAGTTGGTTTAGCCTGCACGCATATCGTGATGGCTAAACAACTGTCGTGAAACTTTGTGTTAACTTCATTCGTGGCTCGCTGGAAGAAATTTTTTATTTGAATAACTTTTATTTGAAGGAAAATTCATTGGTTGAATTAGCTTTAAATTTCTGAATCGTTGAATTGATCACTTTCAATTTATTACGCGAGGCGAGCTTAACATACTCATTGTCTTAAACAAAGTATAAAACAATTATTCAAATTAAATAAATATTCAAAAGAATTCAAAAGGAAAATTTTAATTACTTTAAGTAAATACTTAAAGTTCTTAAAATTTTTCTGATTTTTTCAGAAATCATTATAAAAATTTATTACAAACTAAAAAATTTTGATCTAATCCATACAGAATAACTGAATACTTTTTCTAAAAATACTTTTTAACAACCAAAAGTAAATGAAATAGTGTTCCTTAACTCTAATATATTTTGCAAACCCTAATAAAATTTAGGCTTGGTTTGACTAGCTTCATTTTTGAAAGCTTTCAAATTTCTGTCATGTTAATTTATGTTTAAAATTTGATTTTGTATTAGCATGATATGATGAAAATTGTTGAACATATATACTGGATGTTATTAAAATTGGAAAACAACAATATTATAAAATTAGAAACAAGTCTTTTGTATCTCTTTTTTGGTTTTCGCTTCTTCTCCCACACAAATAACTACTATATTTTTTGCATTCCCTTCTTCCTCTCTATTCTCCGCTTCGCTCATTCGCTTTTTAATCTCCATCATCTCCTTTTCCTCATTATCTCATTCTCTTTCACAGCCTTTCATTACTTTCTTTTTTATCATTCTTGCTACTTACCTCATTCCCTTCAGCTCTTTTAATATATCATTTTGCACCCCCATCACTGCCGCATCGTCCCTTCTAGATTTTCAATCTCTCTGTCTTGACTCTCTGATCTCTTCCTTTTTCCTTTATCCCTGTCATTTTCCTTACCTTTTTCACTAACTACACTATCTGTACTTTCCGAAAAAATTACATATTTGAACATTGGCATTATGCCTTTTCTCCGAGTCACTTTCCCAACAATTATGTATTAACAATTATGTGCCAGACTGGTCTGAATATAGACGACAGGCAGCGTAAAATATTTGGTGATAAAGGAGCAAATGGGAAGACAGGCTCTTGCGTCTGTTTTTTCGTAATACTATATAGCGCTTGTTAAAAGCGATAGTTATACATTGTGCAATAAATAATGATCGAGGGCAGTATGCAGTAGGAATGAGATGAAAAATAAGTGAATACAAGAAATAGATCAAAAAAGAGTAACCTTAGACAATCCACTACTGGTAACCTTAGACTTGTATGTTTAAATGACTCGAAAACACCGTTTTAAATGCTTGTTTTAAAGCCAACTATATTTACAGTCCTTTTTGATCTATTTCTTGTATTCACTTATTTTTCATCTCATTCCTACTGCATACTGCCCTCGATCATTATTTATTTCACAATGTATAACTATGGCTTTAATAAGCGCTATATAGTATTACGAAAAAACAGACGCAAGAGCCTGTTTTCCCATTTGCTCCTTTATCACCAAATTTTTTACGCTGCCTGTCGTCTATATTCAGACCAGTCTGGCACTTTTTTTCCACCACCAAGAATATACTTCGCCGCGGAACATACGATTAAGAATGTTCCGCGGCGAATACCACGTGTCGCTCAGTTGACGTACGCTCATGCTCCCAATTTGTTAGGAAAAAAATGCTTTGTTCAAAATTATTAATCCATTTTTTTAATTTTTAATTATTTTAAATTATAATATAATACTTTTCGTGTGTTATAATATTAAAAAATACGTCTAAACATTTTGAAAAGTAAATTTCAAATTATCATATTTCAAAATATATTCTAATGTCATTAATGAAAGAAATACGCATGTAATAAACGTAAAAAGTTCACAGTACCAATAAGTTTCTTACCTTGCTGACTAGTCAAATATTAAGTTACATATAATGAATGAAATTTGTTTTGTAATACGAATGTGACCTAGAGTAAACTATTTCTTTACATATGACTTTGAAAATATACTTTTATGTATTAGGCGACCACGGACTCTAAAGCAGCCGCGTGGGACCTCGTTCTAAACGAAAAAATCAAGGTGGCGTCATTGGTAGTTAATTGACAGCTGTCATTTAAAATTCAATATGTTGACGACGTAGCATATCCGGTTTTCAGAAATTTGGTGTGAAAATTTTGGGTAGAAAAAAATAACTAGATTTCAAAATATTACGAGATTTAAAAGAAAAAAGTTGATGTCTCGATTAAAAATTCAATATTGCAATAGATTTGAGAATGATTGACATTTTTGGCGTCTAATATAAATAGTCGCATGTGTTTGATAACCAAGTTTGTGGATCATTCAGTTCTGATGTTATGTAATCAAAATATAACTAGATTTGTAACTATATGTAGAGTCTAATATAAATAGTCGCATGGCTTTGATAACCACGATGGCGGCTCATTAAATTTTGACGTTAGAAATAAAAAAATAACTAGATTTATAACTAGATTTAAAACGAAAACTAACTATAAATTTCGAACTATAAAATTAATGATGTACTAAAAATGTTTCGAAAAATATTACAACTATAATTTTTCGGATATCTTATACGTCCATTATAGTCAAATAAAGATTAAATTAGGTACGTGCATATTTCAATGTAAACGACGTTTTAATACGAATTCATCTTCAATAGAAAAATATAAACTAAAAATTCATTATATAGCCATTATGAGCAATTTGGATTATATTAAGGTGTTTATATATGAATATTTACAAGTTCAAGTCTCAACTACGTTTCGTTATGAACACATCTTCAGTACAAAAATATTAGCTAATAAAAATCAACTCTCATAATAAATTTCAAACAGGTATAAGCTGAGCACCAAACAGTTTTATGTATAATTTGGATTTTGATCGAAAAGATAACGAGATTTAAAACAAAAAGTAACTAAATTTGTAACTATATGTGGGGTGTATCATAAATAGTCGCACACATTTATTTTTGATATCCAATATGGTGAATCATTTGAGGTTATGTAATCAAAAAACAACTAGATTTACAACTAACTTTAAAATAACAAGTAAATAGATTTGTAACTACATGTGGGGTCTAATCGAAAAAATAACTAGATTTGTAACTAGTTTTATATCAAATAGTGACTAGATTTTTAACTAGATGTAAAATTTACGTACAGGGGTGTAATAAAATTTTAAGAAATACAAAATTGAGAGAAATTCGAGAAACGGCAAGAAATTTAAATTTTCGTTCGTAAAAGCAACTAGATTAGTAACTATATGTGAGGTCTAACATAAATAGTCGCACGCATTTGTAGTGATAACCAAGATAGCGGATATAAAATTAATGGGGTACTATCATTTTTTCGAAAATATTGCTTAACTGGTATAGTTATCAAGTCCTGTTGATTGATCTCAATGTGAATTTCATCGATTTTTGTCATAATTTGTAGATCTTGGTGAGTACGAATGATATTCCTGTTTTGTAATATCATTAACGAATTGCACGTTTTGAATTTTTTTAGCGTGAAATATGCCATCTTCTCGTAGAACACGATATCTGAGCGATTATAAATTATAAACACTCTGTCTGGTCAATGTTAATTGTTTCGCTGCTCTACTACAATCTATATTGTTGTTTGTTTTACCAAAACAAATTCCCATTAAAATTTTTTCAATTCCAGATTAACAGCAATAGTGGCGTCTCTAAAATTCACAATTCGATTGTCTTGAATCGCAAAGTAATGTTGTTTATGCTTTGAACTTTGATCGGAAAGTAAATGATGTTTTGTGGATTTATACTTATTTCATATCCTGATGGCACTAATATCGAAAATCCAAAGGTCGTATGCGATAGCGAATCACTGAAATATGAAGATGCAGTAATATTATAATCCACATGAATGCTCGTTACTTTTATGATTTCAATTGGTTGATCCGATATATACAGTATTTGCTTTTAATAGTTTCGAAGAGAAACCAGGTATTGATTGGTATTGTATCCTAATGATTGTTTGACACTAAAGTCGACTAAAGTCGATATCAATGTATTGTTATTCGCTTTCAAAAGCAAAACTTCAACTCTTAAGTATAGCGTTGCTGCTAGTACCCTTTCTCAAATTCATTTCGAAGATACTCTTCTATATCTGAGATTTCATACCCACCAGTTGGAATTTCAATCTTTCCATTATTGTTCTTATCATAGATGAATTTATTGTTCACACTTTTTTCAATTTTTGGAATCGTACTCCAGGAAAGAAATCCTACTAAACCGATGCAGTACTCTGCACTTGGATCTAGATCGATTGGAGGATAAAAGTCTTCAGTCAGTACCGAACTATTACCTTTGAATGTAAACGTTTGTGACATTATTTCGCTGTATCCAATAAAAATTTCAAAAGTAAGTCTCCGCACTAGTAGGAATCGTATGATTGAAACGAATTATGATTATATTGAATTTCACACACACTTAAATACTTTACAAGTTCATTTGGTAATTTCCAAATGAATCTAAGTAGATTCTATTAGATTTTTGGATATGGTACCAAATATAAACCTAATCCTTTCTTGTACGGTTTGTAGAATAACATAGTTCCTTCGAATCGCAATCGCTCTTATAGATTCATGGTCTTGTTAATTGCCGCGCCTCCACCCGCTAAAGTACTGGTAAACCAGCTAAGAGTAGAATAAGAAAATGTAATATTCCACCTGCTTTCGGAATCGGTACAATGCATGGGGTTATTATATTCTTCCGTTCTCCAGCATGTTTAACTTCAGCACGAGCGATTTATACACGTCTTTTACATTTCTTCAATTTTTAACTTTACCACGGAATTCCTTACGTACTTTCCAAACAATACCGCTTCCTAAAGCAACTCGTTTTGATTTCAATCCCATTCCAAGTTTTAGTTTAACTTTCATTGCGGTACCAACAACTAAGGTAGCGCACTTTTCAACAAATGTTGACTCATTCGACTTCAGTCTCTCCTATCTTCAATACTCATCAATTGCGAATATGCAATGTTGTGCTGCTTACAAGCAGTGTGTAGTGGATTTATACCTGGATCACCACGTTCTAATCGCTTATTTAGTTTAGTACCGGGACCACAATACTGATATGATGGTAGGTGTAGTTCAATTGGTACCTTGTTAATTACGGTGTTTAGTACTCCTTCACATCTAGAAAGCATTTCAAATGAATACTGTGCAACTGTTTATGGACTTTATGTAGCAACCAATGCACATGATATGATTTAAACGCGTGAGATATAGTATAATAACACCATCATACGGCTTATTAAAGAGTGCGGGAAGCTTCCAGTGATCAATATGGATACGATAACATCTTCCGCAACGTCGAATACAGAGAAACAAAGACATAGACCGCTTATACCAAAAACAATACGAGCATTATTGTTGGGAGCTCAGATTGCGGAAAAATCAAAGCCATGTTGTCTTAATATATGATTCAAACGGATTGCGCTTTGAAAATATTTATGTATATTCAAAGTCCTTATACCAACCGAAATATCAATTTCTCGAGAAAGTGATAAAGGGAATGAAAGACATAACATACTTTGCATACAACGAGAATACAGATATATTAGCACCCAGCGATTCAAGGCCGAATTCAATTTTCATATTTGACAATGTATCGTGCGAACAGCAAGGGACAATAAAAGAGTATTTTAGTATGGGGAGACATAAGAATATTGATTCCTTCTAACTAGCTCAAATGTATTCTTCGGTACCAAAACAACTTTTCCGCGATAACGAAAACTTTATTATACTTTTCCTATAAGATAACATGAATCTTAATCACGTCTATAAGAATCATGTTGGCAGCGACTTGAGTTTTCAACAATTCAAGTCAATAGCTGGTGAATGCTGGAAAGAAAAGTATGGGTTCTTAACAACCTGCAAAGTTTGTAATATAAATATAGGCCGATATCGTAATCAATTCGATCATTTTATAATTGTTGATGCTAACCAACTACAGCAAAATTGATAATGGAGCGAGATTTTCTTGGATCCATTAGAATCTAGTTCAGCATCGATGAGCAATATTAGTACTGTGAAAAAGAATAAAGACGAAGAAGTTTCTCCTCCTACTAATTTGTAGGTTAAAGAAGAAGTGCAAGAAGAGGGATTTAAGAAGACTATATTGCCATTAGCATCATCCTCAAGAAACAAATATTATTAAAGTAAAATTGCTATGCCGAATACTAAACGGTTGAGTTTGGATACACCAGCGGCGACATTAAAATTACGCGAAAATAAATTTGTTTATAATCCTCCGAAAGCAACACCAGCCCTGATGTTCCTTCTGATGATGATAATGAGTATAAAGGCAATGAATCATATATATCAACAGTTACAGATGACTTTCTCCATCAATATCCCCAAATCCTACACACTACGTTCAATATTTAACCATGATGGGCGCATCGCAGATTGTGACAAAACGTTTTCAGATATAATGTCAAGACTGATAAGTTGACTATCGGTAATGATGAAATGTTACTTAATGAATATCGCAGTGTAACTATAAAGAATAAAGCATATGCGGATACAAAAGGCCTTTTCGAGCTTCTACATCGTTCCAATCTTTATCTTACGATTTAGCCGATTTATAAAACTATCAAGAAATTCTGTTAAATACAAATACATTGTATCGTGGTAGCATATCATCAAACGGATTATATGAAAGTCGCAAATCGAAATACAGACAAATCATTAAACTCCTCTTGAATCTAATTGATTTTCCATCTTCCGTTGCATTAACGCCGGCAACTCGAACTCATTCACAAACGCTGCCCATCAGCAAACGAGTAGTTCTCTGAAACGTAAGAGAATAGACCGCCTTGAGATGTATGTTGATCAAGAACATCAACAATCTACAATCATATATTGGAACGATATTAATGAATTGGTTGATCGTGTTCTGGTATTTCATGCTGCGCGAGATGGCGGCAATACGTATGCTTATAACAATGAAATTGCTGCAATCGAGGAGGAGTTGGAAGAAGATGGGTATGTAGGTTAGTTGATTAAAACCCGTTCAAGTGTAAGTACTAACACTATGAGTATTGACAAGTTTGGTAAATCTCTCTTGAGAGAAACATCATCACCAACTCGAACTACGCGAGGTCCTCCTAGTTTTGGTTTTTTTCTAACGACGGATGGAAATTATGATATACGCAACCATTTACGTAAACACTTGGCAAACCTGTTGATCAAAATGATTGTACAAAACAGTATGTAGATTTAGCTATACAAATTTTATCGTCTACCGTTTCCGACAAGATTAGTGAATTACAAAATATGGATATTGGTGGTGTGAAGTCGCAAATCGATGGAATTCAAACAAAGATGAAACTCGATATAGAAAGTTTCGGAAACAAACACTTATAAAAATCTGAATCTGATATGTTACTTGAAGGAGTAATTATAGTTGCAGCAAATCAGAACGAGAACCAATTCAACGAATACTCTGGTAACTTATTACAAAATTTCTGCGAATTGACGGCTTACAACAAGCGCCTTTAACCTTTCAACAACAAGTAACTGATGGAACTCTGAATAAATTGATAAAGAATCAAACACAATGCTTGGAAGGTATTGATAATGATTTTAAGAATCAAGGTAGAATTATAAACAAATTACAAAATTCGGATGATGTTGACAATGTATAATCTCTTCTACTGGATTAAAGGCATATGTTGCGTATTCTGGCGTTCCAGAATTAGCCAAGAAAAGCAACGTCTTGTTGTAGCATATAAATATATTTGAAAA